>OX243828.1:5004024-5009024 GCA_945859605.1 Lumbricus rubellus
GGCGAGAAGAGGATGAGGATAAGAATTAGGAGTAGGAGGATTATAAGTAGGATGAGAAGGAGGAGGAGGAGGTGGTGGAGTACGAGGGAAATGAAGAGGAGGAAGAGGAAGAAAGTAGGGCTGAGAGGTGGAGAAGGGGAGAAGAAAGATGAAGAGAAAAGGAGGAGGAGGAGGAGGAGGAGGAGAAGAAGAAGAAGAAGAAGAAGAAGAAGGAGAAGGAGAAGGACGAGGAGGAGGACGAGGAGGAGGAGGACGAGGAGGAGGACGAGGAGGAGGACGAGGAGGAGGAGAAGGAGAAAGAGAAGGAGGAGGAGGAGGAGAAAACGATGAAAAGATAAAATAGTTTGACGTTGGAATGGCTTGGATGAAGGAAGAGGATCGGAAGGAAAAAAATTTGTGGGAGTTTTAAGTCAGTCAGTCAGTCAGTCAGTCAGTCAGTTAGTGAATCAATCAGCTGTCTGTCTGTCATTCATTCATTCATTCATTCACTCATTCAGTCATTCATTAATTCATTCATTCATTCAGTCAGTCAGTCAATCAATCAGCTGTCTCTGTCTGTCATTCATTCAGTCAGTCTGTTTAATTAATTCATTAATTCATTCATTCATTCAGTCAATCTGTCTGTCATTCATTCAGTCAGTCAGTCAGAATGCATCTGCCTGTTTATTTGCATTAGGTCGTGTGACGTGGCATATCTACCGTCTGGCATCTGCAACTAATTGCCAGACAATTCGAGCGTTACTTAGGACACGTCGTCACGCACTGTGTCAGACCGGAAACCAAATGGCGCAAGTGCTGATGGGAAAAGATGGCGTGTCTTAATTGCGAAAACGCCCTCAGACAGCAGGGATAAACATGGTTGGATTGTCCGGGTGGGAGGCAATGGTTTAAAAAAACTAAGGTACGATGAGATGTACTAGTGAATTCATTTTTGAGACCGTTAGTCTATCATCACCAATATTACCACCAGTATCACCAGCATCGCCACCACGACAGCCATTACTGCAACACCGTTATTACACCGCTATAACCATCAACATCATCAATGTTGTAACCATCACTGTCATCCAGGGTGAGAATTGCCGGGGGGGTTGGGGGGGTTCAACCCCCCCAGTCTCTTTTAGGACCCCCCAGTTCAGTCTTCAGTGCACACCCCAGGGGGGTCGTCTTCAACCCCCCCCCCCCCAGTTTCAGTTGTGCCAATGCAACATAGCATTAAATGATTTTACCCTGAAAAAGAGCAGTTTTCCGTGGTGTACTGTAATGGTGGATCTAATAGTCTAATGCTCAATGCAGTGCGGATGCGGAAAGGGGAACAGTGAACCGTTGTCGCTTCATGCATAGGCGTACTCAACGGCTAGGCTAGCCTACTTGTCACTTGTCAGAGGGCTCTGAACTTCCCACCCACTTTTCGGAGAACTAGTGCTCCGCATTGTGCATATGGTGTACAACAAGGTCATACACGGTGACTCATCTGGCATCAGAGAGGGCATGGAGTCCACGGGGAGGGTCAATCCAGGGGGAGGGAAGAGGGAATTATCGCTGAAAGCTGTGCAGCAAAGGCAGAGGCGTGCCCATCCAACTGTTGGAGGAAACATTAGACCATTACTACCAACATGGCGCTAATGGAACCTGTTTCCCAAGTCGACCAAAGTTGACTTTGACCTTAAGAAAGGGTCGGCAAGTTTTGTAGCCTATGATGAATTGGGCGAACCACGGATGCCCGACACCTTAATTACTCTACGGGTCTGCATTCCACTGAAAACCAGAACATGCATGTTAATTGGTCAATGATAGACAAATAGGTTATCTCCAAAGAGGTGGTCTCAGAAGGAATGTGACGCACGGTATATCATCCGATACGACAGCTGTGAAATATATAGAGCCTAACAAAACCTGCCACATAGTGTGTCAAAGTGGAAGTACATGTATAGAGTCAGATACTAGATAAGTTTACATGGAGTGACGGAGATTTGGGGACCCGAAGGTGTAAGCCTACATGGGATTATAAATAAAACGCAACACACCGCTAGGCGACTGCTATTATATAGCAAAACGTAGGTCTATAAATGCAAATTGTCGAGGTGGTTAAAAAGATAAGCCTTCTTCAGTTTTGTTTCTCAAAATGGATGCTTAAAAAATCCGATGGCCTATGGAAATGTCGACATTTGTGACAACGATTAGCAAACCGGAAGAAACATCTGCATGGGCTGCGAAAAAGGTTGCACGTTCTACTGGATCAATCTGATCATGTATATAGGCCTACATAAAGGTATGCAATGCAGATAATTAATGTTATGGCTTCCGGGTGTCAATGATCTTATAACGGTTGTCTGTTGATTATGTTGTATTTCTTGAGCATTACCTCTGGTTTGCATCGTATGTTTCTCTGCAAAATGCAGCTATAATTGTCTTAGGAGACAAAAAATGTCTTAGAAATGTTTTTATGCAGAAGGGGCGCTATAACAAGTGCTCATAATGCATACGTACAAACAAACAAACAAACATACATACATACAACATACATACATACATACATACATACATACATACATACATACATACATACATACATACATACATACATACATACATGTATCGAGCGCCTCTGAACGGTTCACCCTAGTAGAGGCGCTTTATAAATGTTTTAATACGATACGATACATACATACAATGTCATACATACATACATACATACATTATACATACATTATACATGTACATACATACATTATACATACATGCAAATACATACATACATACATACATACATACATACATACATACATACATACATACATACATACATACATACACACATACATGATTACATTGACATTAGCTTTCAATATGCGAAAAAATTGTTAACTATGCATGGCTCAAAGTCTGACCCCCCCAGTCTTTTTTCGACAATTCTCACACTGCTGTCATCACAATCACCAGCATGCACCACTACCAGACAGACGTGGATGGAAGATAGAGAGGCAGAGAGACAGTGGCAAACAAAGGTAGAGAATGACTAAGAGAGAGACAGACAAACTGACAGACAGAGAGATAGAGACATAAGATTGAACGGATAAAAAGATATCTGTCTTATCTCTCTGTCTCTCAAACATAGAGAGTTTGAGAGACAGAGAGATAAGACAGATATCTTTCTATCCGTTCAATCTTATGAAATTTTGGAATCATATTCTTGGTCCAATTCTCTAAATATTTGAATTTTTTTAGCTTGTTATTTCATCAGGTACTAGAGAAATATGCAAAACAATTTGGCTTACCTTTTTTGAATCACGCGTTGTCAGGGCTAAAAGTGAGCCGGGTCGGTCCGTGTCTGAGACCCGGCATCGATTTTCGAGACCTGCTGTTGCCGGGTCTCAGCCTGGTCGCAGCCTGGTCGCAAAACAGGCCATCAGGTGCCAAAAGTAGGTAAAAATGGTAGGATTTTCGGTAATTTGGGGCAAATGACTATAGGAAAAAGTCGTCAGAAAATTTATGGACCAAAGGCGTGCTCGTCCGCCAAAGTGAGACCCGGAAACTTTTCCAAACCACTTTCAGCCCTGCGCGTTGTATATTATATATATATAATATACATAATATATATAATTATATATATATATAAAACACCGGTCCATCATCACCTCATCACGTGATGATGTCACTAAATACATTTCATCCAGGGTAAAAGCATCACTTCCGTTGGAGTAATTATAATATCGGTTACATGGCTGGAGAGTGGAAAGCATACATAGGCTACTACATAGAGATGGGTGAGCGATGTTTGAAGAGGGAAATTAGTTGGAAGCATCGGAGGAGACATCACATTATAATATACGGAGTCTTTTCTGTCGGTTAATGACGTTGTTGTTGTCGTCATCATCGTGTGTCTTCCAACCAGCCACCACGCACCAGCCACTGATGCCAGCCAAGCGTTTAAGTATATAGTAGAACTCAGTGCAAAGCCATAAGTCTGTAATCGAACACATTACAAATAACAGGCGCTTATATACAGAGTGGGTCAGAAAAAAGCAATTCCATACAATGTTGTGCCAATATCTTGGCCTAAAATAAGAATTTTTCAAATAAACTTTTACGGGCTTAAAGGTAATTCATATCTACGTGCAATAGCCAAAAATGTCATCGATATAATTATGTGACACAGAACAAAAGTTATATCGCTTTTAGTGAGCCCACCATCTGGTTTTTGATGATTCAAAAACGTAATGCAGTGAACTATAGCAAAAAACGATTTTATTAAGTCACATCTCAAATAATTGTTATCAAATGAACTTGATAGTGATTCACAACTTGTGTTCAATGTGTCCACCACCAGTGCTCACACTTGTTCAGAATTTGTTCTCATGCAGTCATTTTGAAAAGTTCTTGAAGGCCTTGTTGATGTGCTCAAGCGGTAAGTCTTTCCATATCGATTTCAATGCGACCATCAATTCTCTTATCACTCTTTGGTTTTGGCCGCAAATTGTGGTATTTCTCCGGAAAAGCTATCCACACTTGATAACCTATCGGGTAAAAATTCCGGAAATTTGGGTTATTGGTTCTTCTCAATGAAACAAGAACAATAATTTTGACGTTGAGCCGATCTCCTTTCATCAAGGGCATGTTATGTCGTAAGACTCGTAACTCGAAATTCAACTCGAAATTTCTCCGCTCTTACTTTTCATCAGAGTAAGTGGTGATCATTGCTTCGGCTCCAAGACCCTGCTCATGAGGTATCTGAAATCTGAATACACATTTTGTTTGTCATTGAAGCCTTGGCCATTTTAGTATCTAATAAATTTCAATTTTACTGTTTGAATAGCAAAAGCTGAATCCTAAAAATTATTTTTGTGAACTTCATATATAGTCATCTTGCCAAATGATGTCACGGCATCATGATGCGCAGCTAAACTTGCACAATGTTTCTTTTCGAAGTAGTAGGCCTAACGATAATAAGTAACTAGCAGAGTAAAGTTAATTCGATAAGAATTATTTGAGATGCGACT
>OX243828.1:5014024-5015038 GCA_945859605.1 Lumbricus rubellus
CCTTGTCCTACTTTTCCCCATCTCCCCCCACTCCCCTACCGCCGCTTTTCCCCATAATTCTTCCGCCACTACTTCTCCGACTCCTGCTTCTTTCCTCTCTCGTTATCCCACTTCGTCTGCTCCATCGCTCCTTCGCATACTAATTTTCCTCTCTCGTCTCCCATTCTTCCCTCTCCTCGTCCTTCTTTTCCTTCTCCTTTTCCTGCTGCCTACTCTTCCTCTCCATTTTCCGACTCCGACTTCTCGGTATATATGTTATGCCACCGTTCCGCATATTTTCCCCTTCCTCCTCCTCCTCCTCCTCCTCCTCCTCCTCCTCCTCCTCCTCTTCCGCCCACTGCTACATGCTATTCCTTAGGTCATCATTCTTCTTCCGCCACTTTCTCTCTCTTCCTCATCCATATAATCCGTCTCGTCTGCTTCTTCGGGTCTTTCACTTCCTCACATTCCTGTGTCTCTCCCTCTGTCTGTCTGTCTGTCTGTCTCTGTCTCTCTATCTGTCTCTGTATTTGTCTGTCTCTGTATCTCTGACTCTGTCTCTCTCCTCTGTCCTCTGTCCTCTGTTTCTGTCTCTGCCTCAGTCTGTCTGTCTCTGTCTGTCTGCCTGTTTATCTGTCTGTCAGTCTGTCTGTCTCTCTCTCTCACCTGTTCTTGCTCTCTTTCTCTCCCTCTTCCATGTTTTCTTCCTTCACTCTCCTTCTCCTCTGCTCCTTCTTTCTCCTCATCATTCAACTGATCATCATCATCATCTTCTTTTCTTCCTCTTCACCTTCTCCTTCCTTCTCTTCATCTTATCTCTAATCTGTTATTTCTTCATCATTTCACGAAAACATCTACTCCTTTCAGTTTCCCTTCTCCTTGTCTATCACCTTCTCATCTTAACCGTTTCTTTTACTCCTCTCGCTATTCCTCCTCCTTCTCCTCACCTCCTCTCTTTCTGCATCGCCTCTTCCTTTTCTTTTCCCGATGTTTCTCTTCAATCTCTCCCTCCTTAGCTTCCGCTCCTCCTCTTCC
>OX243828.1:5015238-5032738 GCA_945859605.1 Lumbricus rubellus
GATATTTAACGCTGAGCACAGCCGCTGGACACAGCAGCGTCAGCCGCTGACGACGCTTGCTCCGACGACGCGTTGCTCTTCGTTGTATCTTCTGTTGTGTTCGTTGCATATGTTGTTGTTCGTTGTGCGGTATCTGTTGCCAAACCAATTTCCTGTAGATGTTGTTGATAGTACTGTTGTTGATACCCGTTGTGCTAACATCTTTCGTTGACTAGCAGTTGATGTATACACATTGTGTAAGGAATTGTCCATACTCGTTGCTAAAACCTCTGTTGTCTACTGTACCCGTAGTCCAAATCTCTGTTTTCTACTATACCGGTTGTCCAAGTTCCCGTTGCCAATTTACTATATTCATTCTGCTGTCTCTGTTCTTTCTGGGTCGTCATTACTCGGCGACACACACACATACTTGTCCATGCTTGCATCGACCTTGAAGTAGCGCTATACAAATTGTAATTTACCGGCGTGATTAGGATTACGGCAGGAAAGAGGAATCGGTGATATTTTTGTGCTGCGTCAAATACGAAAGATAAACAAGATAACAAAAGAAGATGTCACAGGAATTTCTCGGAGCTCACTACTCAACCTCTGCGACGGAGGAATCATAGTTCGAAACCAGGTAAGACGCTTGCAAGTTACAATGTACGATACAATACAATACGATACAATAAATGCGATACAATACAATACGATGCAATACAATGCGATACAATACAATACGATACAATACGATACCATACAATACGATACGATACAATACAATACGATACAATACAATATTATGCATATAATACGATACGATACAATGCAATACGATACAATACGATGCAATACAATATTATGCATATAATACGATACAATACAATGCGATACGATACAATACGATACAATGCGATACAATACAATACGATGCAATACAATACAATACGATGCAATACAATGCAATACGATGCAATACAATGCAATACGATGCGATTTAATACAATAGAATGCAGAACAATGTAATACGATACAATGCAAAACAATAAAATGCAACATACCATACGATCCAGCATACACCATGTACAAATACAATACAACACAGTATACCCTACCCATGCCCTTTCATTTGCTCAAATGCCCTTGCTCTTACATCCACCAAGGCCACACATCTATCCATGTCCTTGCACCATCAAGGTCCACATATCTACATGTATATCCTATCTATGCCCCTACATTGGCCTACATAGTTTACGCCAGTGCTCCTGCATCTATCCATGACACTTTTATAGCATCCATGCATCCAATGGATATATATATATATATATATTTCCGAGCCCCAATACCAAAGTCTATTTTCCCTATAACCACCCATATTCATATATCCACCCAAGCCCCTATATATACAGGGTGGGCTATCTCTACGGATTTTGCCAATATATTGCCCAGAACTAAGAATTTGTGAATCACGTTTTACAGTCTTAAAGGTAACTCATATTTACGTACAGTAGCCCAAATTTCATCAAAACATTTGAAACAGTACAGCAGTTAATATATCACTTTTAGCGAGTCCATATACGTATACATGCGTAAATACATGCACATATGCACACTTACAGGCAGTTATCTTAAGAAGCGCTATATAAATTACATAGACAGAACGACAGATTTATCTCTAGACGAAGATATATATACATACATGAAGATATATACATATAATTTCAGTTCTAATTTAAGTTCAGAAATAATTTCATTTCTATGGGGCCTGATAAAGGTTCCAAAATAATGTCAGTTCTGGAATGGGTAAACGTGTATTTTAGTATCGTAAATTATTCGCCATTGCATGGGTTTCAGCATTAGTCGAGTAGGCCTACAAGTCGGATTGACGAAAAGAGTTCTTTCTAAATAGAAGTCGGATTGATGAAAGTAATTTCTATTGAGATAGAAGAGGAATTAATTAAAACAATCTTGCTGAAATTGAAGCTGGATTGATGAACAACAATTTCACTCTGTATAGTCTCGTTCTAAAGCGAGACATGACCATCGCATATTGAAAGATAATAGCCTCGAACGTCGAGTCCTGGCTGGCAATGGGTTTTTTTCGTTCACAGTGTATACTCAGCACAGTTCAACATCGTAAACGTAGTCGTAACCTTCGTATTTCTACAGCGCCCACAAAATCAAAGTCGCGGGAACCAGCTTATTCACAGGCGCTTAATCAAAACAAAATATCGATATAGGCAGAGAGAGCATAGGCGTAGGGGACATTTCAGGAGTGAGAGGGGGGGGGGCAAAAGTTAAACTTTTGCCCGAAAAATCTGACGACCTTTTTTTAGTCGTCCGGGCGAAATTGCCCGAAAATTCCCGTAACTTTTCCGCCCGAAAAAGCTGACGACCTTTTTTTTAGTCGTCCGGTCCAAATTCCGAAATTTCTTTATACATTTTTTTACTTTTCCCGGACTGTTTGCCCGAAAAACCAGACTTTCCCAAAATTTGGGGGGGGCATTTGCCCCCCCCCTCTGGACCCCCGTCTCCTACGTCTATGAGAGAGAGGGTCAAGATCCGGAAAGTCAGGCAGGCAGACAGACGGACGGACGGACGGCTAAGGTTGGTGATCTTTAGAGTTGAAATGATGAGAGAAGTGAGGAGAAGGGGTAGAATCGAGATAGGGTTTGTGGAAAGCAGTGTTTTCAGTTTTGAGTGAAATACCTGCTCAGAGATTCTAAAAGGTGAGGCTTGGATGGATTATTCGTACGGTGAATCAGATATTATTTTGTCTTAAAACTGGGGGAGATTATTCCAAAGAGGCGGTACAGCTATATGGCTACAGAGTACAAGCAACGCACGCGTAGTCTGGTCGCTGTTTACTTTTATTTATTTCTCCATATGTACAGCGCCCCTTCAAGCTACTCAGAGGTGCTTCCGACTACAGCGCGGACACTGCATCGGAGTTTCACGCCGAAGCGCACGAGCAATTGTGAGTAAAAGACTTGCTCAAGGTCCCTACGCGGCAGCTTGAGGTGTATTCGAACCAGTAAGGCAGCGACGCCTCCACTACCACTACACCACTGCGCCCCACATTAGGGGCTCAACCCTCCTTCAGATTCTTCACCACTGCTCTCCATTCCATGTGCCTCAAAAATTGCAAGTATAGGCACCACATCGGTAATCAAAAAGACCGCCTCTCGCACGGCGGGCAAGGGACAAACTCTCCTATAGCAATCCACAGATAACCGAGCCAGCATAAAGCCTTGAACATTAGACGGCGCTTGCGTTGGCTTGGGAGCACCACCGGCGGGAGCCAACGACCGCTGTGTCTGCGCGGGCCACAAATTCACCGATCAGCAAAGACCAAGGAGCGTGCGAGCAACGTGCACATGCGTTGATTCGCCATAGAACTACCAACCGGGGAACAATTAGGAGCAATTGTTAAGGCGCCACTAAATATCTGGCGCCACATCAGCCGGCATTGTCTCGTATAAAAATCCAGACGATTCAAATAATATAATACATACACACACATACACACACATACATACATACATACATACATACATACATACATACATACATACATACATACATACATACATACATACATACATACATACATACATACATACATACATACGTACGTACGTACGTACGTACGTACGTACGTACGTACGTACGTACGTACGTACATACATACATACATACATACATACATACATACATACATACATACATACATACATACATACATACATACATACATACATACATACATACATACATAGCCTACATAATTCATGAATACGTATCTACCTACCAACCTAAAACAGGGCTTCATACAGAAACAGCTGATCACAGATAAACAGACAGACAGACAGACAGGCAGGCATACATACAGACAGGCATACATACAGGCAGACATACAGACATACAGACAGACAGACAGACAGACAGACATAGACAATGAATGCGGGAAGCAAACAAAGACATATATAACGGACGGAAACGAAATTGAGCAAAGTCGTCTCTCGTCTTTATGTCCGCACTCAATGAACGCTTCCGGTCACCGCCATTTTATCTCTCTCTTTGTCTGCTTCTCTCTGTCTGTCTGTCTTTTTGCTCGTCTCTGTTCGTCTCTGTCCCTGGCTCTGTTTCTGTCTCTGTCTCTAGCCATTATTCGCATCGTCTCTCGCTCTCATTACTCCTCCTCCTCCTTCTCCTCCTCCTCCTCCTCCTCCTCCTCTTCTTCCTCCTCCTCCTCCTCCTCCTCCTCCTCCTCCTCCCTTTGATCGCCCTATTACTTTGCGTGTTGACGTATATGATTATGAGTCTAAGACGTAGTACTACAACTACCACCATTGTTATTGTTGTTGTTTTTGTTGTCACGGGCATTTTTAATGCGCACAAGGTCATAGGATGCGAATTGGAGGCACGAAAATCAATATGCATGTATGTATGTATGTATGTGTGTATGTATGTATGTATGTATGTATGTATGTATGTATGTATGTATGTATGTATGTATGTATGTATGTATGTATGTATGTATGTATGTATGTATGTATGTATGTATGTATGTATGTATGTATGTATGTATGTATGTATGTATGTATGTATGTATGTATGTATGTATGTATGTATGTATGTATGTATGTATGTATGTATGTATGTATGTATGTATGTATGTATGTATGTATGTATGTATGTATGTATGTATGTATGTATGTATGTATGTATGTATGTATGTATGTATGTATGTATGTATGTATGTATGTATGCATGTATGTATGTATGTATGTATGTATGTATGTATGTATGTATGTATGTATGTATGTATGTATGTATGTATGTATGTATGTATGTATGTATGTATGTATGTATGCATGCATGCATGTATGTATGTATCTGTGTATGTATGTACGTACGTATACATGTATCTATGCATGCCTGTATGCATGTATGCATCAGCATCTATGTGTTTCACTAAGTATTTTTGTGTCCATGAATATATGTGCATATGTACGCACATAGACCTGATGTGTACGTGTAAGCGTAGACCAGGGCAGGACCAGTATAATACGCTTTTCCCTTTGCGTCTTTTTATCGTTGCCGCCTTCTCAGATAAACCTTTCCAATCCTTTCCAGTTTTATGAGTTACTTGGGAGAAGAATTCTTCGTTTTTCCAGTCGCCAAACTACGGTCCTTTTGCAGGATCCGTAAAAAATATAAAAATAAACATTTCCATTTTGACATCGGACGGCAGCGTCCTAAAAAGAAGCGGCCCAGTGCAGCTGGACTAGCCTACGACAATTCCAAGCTACTTGCAGGTTGCATCAGAAGCATGTATACGTTCCTCTTAGAGTAGCACTTGGGTGGCTAAGAAACCATAGAGGAGTATATAATTGAGTTTGCATGGGTGAAGGGATGGCGGTTTATGGGTGGTGACTTGCCGAGATACAAGGCTAAATCGTTTCTGAAACTTGTTTTGCAATGTAGGAAAAATCTCCTTTGAATCTGCCTAGAATAGTCGTTAAATGTCCATTGATGTGTTTAATTCTTCATTGAATATTTTTTCAATTCCCATTTTGACTATTCAATGAATCTCTATAGAATAGACTTTGAACATATATACACTGTGCCCCATAAAAAACACACCAAATTGTTTTGCAAATATCTCTAATACCTGATGACATATCAAGCTAAAATTTTCCAAATATTTAGAGAAGTGGACCAAGAATATGATTCCAAAATTTCATGAAATAAAGTTGAACGGATAAAAAGATATGAATATTTAAACTTCATATACCGAAATTGCAGTTTACAAGCAATTTTCTGTCAGATTCAATAAAAAGTAAGCCAAACAATTTTTTTACATCTCTGATGTCTGATGAGTAATCATAAAAACTTTTTCCATATATTTAGGGAATTGAACCAAGAATAGGATTCCAAAATTTCATGTCATAAATGTGAAGGGATAGAAAGATATGGATATTTCAACTTCATCACCCGAAATTTCAGTTTTCAGCAAGTCTGTTATTGTGTAGACTTCATTTCTCCCACATTATGGCCTCCGAACAGTCCAGATTTGAATCCTGTCGACTATAAAATGTGGAGCGTGATGCAAGATCGAGCCTACCAGACAACAATCCATGATATAAACGATCTGAAGCAACGCTTGTTGGAAGTGCGGGATGGCCTGAACCAGAGGATAATCGACGTTGCTGTTGCCATTGCAATGGCGCCAGCGCCCTCAGGCTTGCGTGCAAGCAGGAGGGGGACATTTTGAGCATCTTATTTAATTAAATTATCAAACCATACTGTTGGGGTCATATTGTTAGTTCAATTCTCTACATATCTGGAAAATTTTAGAATGATTAATCATCAGGCATTGGAGATAATAGGGAAACAGTTTATCGAATCTGACAGAAAATTGCTTGTAAACTGCAATTTCGGTATATGAAGTTTAAATATTCATATCTTTTTATCCGCTCAACATTATTTCATGAAATGTTGGAATCATTTTCTCGGTCCACTTCTCTAAATATTTGGAAAATTTTAGCTTGATATGTCATCAGGTATTAGAGATATTTGCAAAACAATTTGGTGTGTTTTTTTATGGGGCACAGTGTATATATATATATATTATATATCTTTTTCTCTTTCTCTGTCTCGCTGTCTCTCTCTCTGTCACTGTCTGTCTGTCTCTGTCTGTCTGTCTCTATCTATCTCTTTGCCTCTCTCTCTCTCTGTCGGTCTGTTTATTTGTCTGTCTGTCTGCCTGCCTGTCTCTCTTTCTCTTCCTCCTCTCATTTGTCTTCACTCGACTGTACGATCCAACCGTCATTAAAGCTCTTCAAGTGAGTCGCTTAGCGAGATGAGACGAGAATCGAACATTGGAAGTGGACCTCATCGTAGAAAAATCAATCGATTCTTTTATTCTTAAGCAGCTTTTAGGCACTTAAGCAATTATTCTGAATAGACCCACATCAACGAACTTTTATCATCGATCTTATTTGTTGCCATCGATCTTAAAAGTCATGATCAGTGTCAGTGGCATTTGGATGCGTTGTTGTTGTTGATGCTGATTGCTTTATCGATTATTAGGCCTATCATTTGTAATCATTATCATTTGTAATCAGTAGGACTATCAGTTCTAATCACTATTATTTGTATCACTATCGATTGTGTTGTGATCGATTGATATAATTAGTGAGACCGATTTGTTTAATGAGTTCGTGGAATAATAATTATTATTATTAATAAATAATAATTATCATCGATAATATTATTATTTATTATCATCGTTTATGTATTCGCGATTGTCGATAAAAAAATGTTAACAATATTATTCTATTATTATTGCTGATTAAGATTGTTATTGTTAAAACAACTCTGATTAATGTTAGCGATTAAGATGATTTCGCTATTGTTGTCATCATCATAACATCATCACCATTGCTACCATCATTCACGGGATTGTTGCTATTGTTTTTTTTATTGTTGCAATTATTATTATGTTCTTAGTTTTTTTAACGGTGCTCTGCTAAGCTCTCCAGGATATAAGATAATATTTCTGTTACTATCACCATCAACATCATTATATTGGTCATCATCAGCATTATCATCATCAGCATCATCATCACCAGCAGCAGCAGCATCGTCATAATCATAATCATCATCATCATCATCAATTCATCATCATCACTACTACTACTACTATTTCTACTGCTATCACAACAACAACTACTACTACTACTATTGCTACTACTGCCACTAATACTGCTACTACTATTACTACTACTTCTTCTTCTTTTACTATTACTACTGCTACTTTATGTTACGATCGTCGTCATCATCATTTCCCCAAATATGTTTATCCCTCAAGAACCACAATACATGCTCGATATAGTCTATCATTGTTGCTAATTCAATCATAAATTATATTAATAATTATTGATTGTTATTAATAAATTATTAGTTTTCCTAACGAAGACAGGCAATGTTGGAGACGATAAGAGCACGAGTGACTATAGGTGCATAAAATTATAATTACGTATACTCATTACTCAATAATAATCAAGGCCGTAGACAGGTGTTTTGGGTGTTTGAACACCCCCCGAAATGGAAAATGCAGGAAAAAATGTATTGCATGTTTTAGTTCGTGATGCGAAAACCATGAAAAAGCCATGAAAACACCCCCGAAATGAAATAATAGATTAAATTACGATCTAAAAAACTGAAGACTATGACTAAAAAAGGTCGTCAGAAAATTTTGCCGATAAAAATGGAAACTGAAATCCTGGAGCCGCAACTGAAAACACCCCCCCCCCCCAAATAAAATCCTGGCTACGGCCTTGATAATAATAATAATTAGTCAGCAATGAGTGAATGAAGCATGCCGTAGAATGACTCGCAAGCACCAAATGTTTCCTCATCTAAAACTGGTGACCGCTGATCCATGGTAGGTTATTATAAAAATGGCCTCGAGGTCGTATAAGGCGTCACGCAAGGTTACCAGGTTGTCACGAAAAACGCGAGTTGGGCTACTTTTCAATGCGCTCGCAACTGAAAATTTCGTCCTCGCGCTTTATGGGCTACTTTTGGGTTTTTATCGCGGTCGCCACATTTGGAATTTTCTTGAATTGACCGCAGTAAGTTAACAGGTTACTTTTTCTAGTTACTATTCGTATGTAGTGCTGTCTACTCAATAATAGATACATGCTCTACGCCGTCTACGGCATGCGGATTTGTCTGCGGTAAGAAGTAGGCCTATAATAAGTCACTCGGCGATCTAAATTTTTCATCGATCTTAATGGTAATCTCGAGATTTCTACAGCGCCCACAAAAGCGAAGTCACGGGAACCAGCTTATTCACAGGCGCTCAATCAAGACAAAATCGATAGGCAACGGGTCAAGTCCGGGGAGTCAGGCAGGCAGATAGATGGGCGGCTAAGGTGGGTGATGTTTAGAGTTGAAATGCCGAGGGATGTGAAGAGAAGAGGAAGAATCAGGATAGAATTTGTGAAAGAGCAATGGTTCCAGCACGTTTTTTGCAAAGTTACTAACGAAACCAAGAAAGTGCGTGTATTTCATGTACCTTGCAAAAGCTAATCAAAGTCTTCATAAATCTAGCTGTTCGTCCGCGACTTGTGGGCTTCTTTTTTAGTCTGATCTCTCGACCAATCAATTATTCTAAAATCTTGCAACCCTGGTTGAGCGGGCGCGCACTGTTGCGGTGGTGCGCCTGCATGGCAAATGCCCGGTCCGTCCGTCCGTCCGTCAGCCTTGACCGAAGCCGGGTGTCCAAACGCCGCCGATCGATCGACTCGTATACAGCCAACGGCCGCTTTTGCCTGGTATATACCACCACCGCCGTCGCCACGGGCTGGTGGTGGTGCGGTGGCGTCAATGGCAGGGAAAGACTGCTAGCGGCTTGATCAAAGGAAAGATGCCGGACTTCATGACGGCGGGATCAAAGGGAGCGAACGCAAAGGATGAAAGCTGAAGAGAAAAGGATGAAGATTGCGGAGAAGGCGAGGGAATTCTTCTTCCTAACTCCTTCACCCCCTCCACTCCGTTAATGAAACGTCTTTTATTTAGCACAATCGTGCCAGGCATTGAAACTCTATGTCGCACATTTGTGGTTGATAAAAACGGCTGTAAGATCATGCTACCCAAAAAGGAAGTTAGGTTAGAATAATTGTGCGAAGAAAACTAAGAGGTAGCGATGAACATATGCCTCCATAAAATCACCACAAAGCCAGCCATAAATTATGTTATCCATATATAATATATATTATGAGCTTATATCCATACATATTACTCGAAAATTGCAATGTTGATAATTGCCTGGCATTTGTATTCATGAAAACACACCGAAACACACAGTCACAGAAACACAGAAACAATAATTTATTCATATATTCATACATATAATGTTTACTCATGAATATATAGCGTTCGAACTTTCTATAAATATATGATTTTTATGTATATATATATATATATATATATATATATATATATATATATAGCTTATAATAAAAAGATATGTCTTGAGTAGTGATTTAGCCTAAATGTCTCCTTGGATAATGCACTCTTCACACGCATAAAAATTATGTTTGTATAAAATTATATTATATACTTAACCCACCATGTTGAAGATTTCGTTTCTTGCCTTGGCATTGATGGATAAAATTTAATACGATGCCATTATTCTGCCGTATATATTATATATAGCAAGCACAATAACCTCTGTACAGCAAGTTGAACCAATAATGGTTTCTAATGACAATAGCAGTTCCTGCTTTTTCTCTGACCAAAAGTGCTGCGAGCAAATGCCCACAAAAGAAATCCATCCTTCTCTATAGACCTTAGTTCGTCTGCCCGTCCATCCTATCATCCATCCATTCATCCGTCCATCTAACCATCTATCTATCCATCCATCCATCCATCCATCCATCCTCCCTTCCATCCATCCATCCATTCTTCTATCTATCCATCCATCCATCTAACCATCCATCTATCTATCCTTTCTTCCATTCATCCATCCATCTAACCATCCATCTAACCACCCAATTATTCACCCAACCATCTATCCATCCAACCATCCACTCATTCGTCCTACCTTTCAGCCATCCGTCCATTCGTCCATCCATCGAACCATTCAGCTATCCATCCATCCAACCATCCATCCAACCGCCCTAATTCTAGTCTTAGCTTTGTCCGCTCGGGTCTTTTGCGACTGTAGGCTTACAGACAGAATGTCACGAACCTCGTGACATCTTCATGATGCGCTTTTCCTGTCACGAGACTCACGAACCGAATATAAATATATATATATATATATATATATATATATATATATATATATATATATATATGAAGAGGAATCATTATATAGGGTGTCCAATAAGTTCGTGAACGATTTTGCTTGCAGATAGCAGAAAAGTTTTGCAACAAACATTAATAATGCTTATATCATTTGAAAGAGCTTTATGTCCCGAACCCAAAAAGTGTAAAAAGTGTTAGTTTTTTGCAACGAGGAAATGACGTCATCAATTTATGCGGAAGCGCTATTTTTAGCGAATTTTATGCAGTTCGCGATCGTTTTTCGTAAACAAACTTGGGGAAACGGAGAAAATAGCAAACGTTCAGTTACGCTCGAAAGCTGCTATTCTTGATGAAGTGGATATTCATATTCCGTTATAGGCGATAAATTAAGATGATCGAAAGGTTGGGTAGCAAAATGGGTTGAATGAAGCAAGCAAGGCAAGTTAGGCGATCATGCACGATGCGGTCGACCAAAGATTTTGACACAGGCTGCTATTAAAATAATCAAAAAGGCGAAATACAGACCTGGATTGAGACAGACAGAAAAATCTCTCAAAGCAGGTGGACTTAAGGACAACAACGAAACAATCAGAAATTACATGAAAGGGAAGTTAAAGTGGAGACGTTGAAAACGCAGAAAGGCGCCATTACTAACAGACGCTCAGAGGAAAAAACGGTTGTTATTCGCGAGCACATACATCTGCTGTTTCGCGAGCATGGCTGAACGAAAATTATCCTAACTACAGTGAAAACTGGTCTCCAAACTCTCCTGATCTCTCACCGATTGAAAATCTCTGGAGTATACTCTCAGGCAGTGTCTACAAAGATCCTGAACCAAATACTTCTGCTCAGCTAAAACGTCGTTTGCGAAAAGCATGGAATTTGATATCGGTTGAAACTTTGCACAACCTCATCGAATCTTTACCCAGACGAATGAAAGCTGTTATAGCCAGCAAAGACAACACTATTGCCTATTAAATGGTACGATAATTATTGATTTTTGTTGTGTATATTTTTTGTAACAAGCTAGCAAAATCGTTCACGAACTTATTGGACACCCTGTATTATTGCAGATGATGAATGTAGGCCTATTTTACTCAACGGATGTTGGCTGCTGCAGTCAAAAATAACAATGCGAAGGAATAATTGGGATCGGTCACATGACCTACTGATCGCAGACAAAGCCTTCTAAGAACCGTTGCCGAAGACAATTGAGTGCAGCAGACAATGAGACGATCGCAACAATGGCTGCAGAACCAAGATGATGAAGAATGGATTGGTGATGCGACCATTGTTGTGTGTCCATTGTTATGATTGTGTCCATTGTTGTGTCTATTCGGTAACGCGCCATAGTGTTTTTATAGTCCAACTATAGTTACCCGTCCCTGGCAAATTGAGGCCTACTTCTGTTACACTATACCACTGTTTGTGTTGGTTCAAATTTCCTCGCCCTAATGATAGGCCTATTTATGAAACCGAAGCTGGAAAGTGGAAAATTTACATCTGAAGACCTCTATGAACCAATTCTCTTAATTTCCAGCTTCGCATTCTTCAAGCTCCTGTCAGAAAAAGTTTAAAGCTATATAGGCGACGGGCGCCACTTTTTCGCGAGAGCTGCCTAAATTAAGAGGGGTCGAGTCCGGTTGACAGAGGCAGATAGGCAGAGAGACAGACAGACAGATAGAGAGACAGATACAGAGACAGAGAGCCAGAGAGACAGAGGTAGACACAGACACAGACACAGAGAGACGCAAAGACAGAAATAAACAGAGATAGAGACAAAGAGAGACAGAGAGTGAGGGATCGAGCGAGTGTCTCTGTCTCTGTAGAGTGTAGAGAGTTGCTGTCTTGCAACAATAAACGAATAATTACAGTCTATGCAGAATAAGTAAGACAGACATAGACAGAGAGCGACAGACAGAAACACAAAGAGAGAGACAGACAGAGACAGAAACACAGAGACAGAGAGTGTTAGAGAAGGCTGGCATATAAATAGGAGCTTCTTCTAAGATGGTTTCGTGTGGTGACTAGAAAAGCTTTCAAAATAAGTCATAGGATTTTTTGGGATCAGAGTATGACTTACTTCTTCAGTCGCCATCCTTATGTTACTAAAGCACTGCAGCTTTGCCTGCCTGCCTGACTTTCTGCCTGCCTGTATACCTAACTGCCTGCCTGCCTGCCTGCCTGCCTGCCTGCCTGCCGCTCAAAACAAAGCTATATCATTACTTGACCATGATGTCTCAAGATGACAAGAACGTCAGCAGTGACCGACATTGCGCTACAACAGAATACAAAATGACCAGAGATATTAGTAGTCAGTTACTAAAGCACTGTGGCTTTGTCTGCCTGCCTGCCTGCCTCCCTGCCAAAAACAGCGGGTGGACTCACTAAAAGTGATGTAGCTTTTGTTCTGTTTGACATATTTGTGCGAAATTTGACAACTCGAGGCCAACGTATATAATATGAATTGCCTGTAAATCTGAAATTTCTTATTTAAAAATTTCTTTCCATCGGCAAAAACCTTAACCCATTAATGCCCAACTTTTTTGTTTTGCAAAATATTTTAATTTTGGGTTATATGCAATGCCTCTAGACCATATCTGCATTTGGTTTTTAAAAATTTCATTTCCCCAATTTTTGGGGGAATTTTAAAGTTCGATCCCATATATGGGATTGTAGGCACGAGAGACCACACCTATATGCATGTGTGTAAATCATCATAGATGTGCATTCCATAATGCTGTAGACGTTCCCAAAGGGTATAGGACATTACCCCCCACCCCGGCCCATTACCCCCCCCCCGGCCGAATACTCCCGGCCAATTACCCTCCCCAGCCCATTACCACTCCCGACGGTGACCCCCAGTAGGACATTACCCCCATTGCCGACGTCTGTTTGCATGAGGTCCAATTGTATGTATGAATGAACGTATGCTTGCATGTATGTATGCATGTATTATGTATGTATGTGTAAGTAAGTAAGAATGCATCGATGTATTTATGGTAATTCATACATACATATATACATACATACATACATATATACATACAGCCATACATGTATGTATTATGTATGTACATGTATATAAACAAGTATGCATGTATTTGTGAATGTTTATACATACATTCATACACACATACATGCATACATACATACGTACATACAGTAAGTATGTGTGTATGCATGTATGTATGTATGTATGTTTATACATACATACATGTATGTATATATATATACATGAATGTTTATGTATACATTCATTCACACATACCTAGACACATACATACATACATACATACAGTATGTATGAACATACATGCATACTTACTGTATGTATGTATTGTATGTATGTAGGTATGTGTACATGAATGTATATATAAGCATTCATGGATACACACATACATGTCTGTATGTATAAACATACATACATGCATACATACATACTGTAAGTATGTATGTATGTATGTTTATGCATATAGACATACAGACAGACATACATACTTACCATATGTATGTATGGGTGTAGGTATGTGTGAATGAATATAAACATTCACGCATACATACATAATTATTTATATACATACATACATATATACATACATACATACATACATACATACATACATACATACATACATACATACATACATTCATATAGATACATACATACTTGCATACCTATTAGCTGTAAGTATGTATAAACATACATACATATAAACATGCACGCATACATACATTCATACATACAATTGGACCTCATGCAAACAGACGGGGGCAATATGGGGTAACTTCCTATCGGGGGGTCATAGTTGAGGGAGGGGCAATGACCGGGGGTAGTAACAGGGGTAATGTCCTATACCCTTTGGGAACGTCTACAGCATTATGGAATGCATATCTATATGATGATCAGCACACATGCATTTAGGTGTGGTCTCTCGTGCCTACAATCTCATATATGGGATCGGGCTACTGCCCCCCAGCTTTCGAAAATAAAATCATAACCCGCAATTCTGGCAAATACCTATTTGCTAAAACACATTTTGCTAAGCCAAAAATAAGTTATTTTTACTTAATAACAAATTAGTAAATTATAGCAATTTTTTGCGCGTAGCCATTTTCAGAAATCACGAATTTCGAATATTTGTCCAGAAATGACACCATTGCACCTAAAATTT
The DNA here is from genome assembly GCA_945859605.1 of Lumbricus rubellus. Lineage (NCBI taxonomy): Eukaryota > Metazoa > Annelida > Clitellata > Crassiclitellata > Lumbricidae > Lumbricus > Lumbricus rubellus. The sequence continues at coordinate 5,030,220 of OX243828.1, forward strand.
TACGACTTCCTCCAGATCTAAAATTATTATCTTGAAGAACAATATATTAGGTAGTAAATCAGTTTTAAAAAATTTTTAAATTGCATTTGGTTTATAGAAATACTTGCAATTTTTGTAGCATCCCATATATGGGATTGTATTCACTAATGGGTTAAGGGTCTTTCTATGGACAACTCTGTAGATCTCAGCTTTTTCAAAGTGGGTTCCGCGGAACCTACATGTAGGGCTCCGTGGGTGTGGACAAGGTTTCCGTGAGGCCAGGATTTCAGTTTTTTTGGGGGGGGAGGGGGGGCTGAACTCACGGAGGAAATTTTCCATTTTCGTTCGTCCAAAAATTTCTGATGACCTTTTCAAGTTTTTTAGCTTTTGGTTGAAATCTCATGAAAATTTCCCATTTTCGTCACCAAAATGTCTGACGACCTATTTTTAGTCACTTGCTTCTTTTTTTTTTTTGGGGGGGGGGCTAATCATGGAAATATTTCATTTTTACACGTAAAAAACCCGGATGGTCTTTTGGGGGCTGAGCCACCCCCCTCTAGCGTCGCCACTGGCGCTTCTGAGTAGCCTATACCTCGTATAGCCTCGAAGAGGTGGGCCTTATATAAAATTTCCGAAATATATAAATAAATAAGTGACTTTACAATACTCATTTCACTTTCTGCGTGGGCGTGCGGGCGTGTATGTTTGTGTGTGTGCCCTTGGGTGTGTGGACATAACATGCGGATGTTTTTGCAGCGCCATCTATGCAGCAGACCAATTCCTACGGAGACGAACAACTCGTTGCATTGCCAATCGGGAAGAGCATAATATCTCCGCATTTGCCGTCTGACAAGCCACACGCAACATCGTCCACTACTACAGTAGCCACACCGGTTGCTAACGGCACGACCAATTACGTACACCGTCCGGCGCCAAATTAGCCCAAAAACAGCGGCGCTATAAAAATCGATGCATTTCGCCGTACAGCCGGAGAGCTTCGCCCGGTGCGGCTCACGTCATTGATTAACTGTAATTGGCCTATCCTCTGCCGCCGCCGCCGACGCTCTTACCATCGTCGCCACTCGCCAATGTACCTTTCCGCGAAGCTCCCTGCCGGTCATATCCGGTTGAATGGCAGCCGAAATCCTTCCGCCTAATGCGGTTAAATAGTCCGAGAGAACGAAGGTCGACGTCGCTGTCAGATCGCGTTTCTTCTTGAATCACTCCGCCAGTGGCGAAGAGTTTGTTTACAAAAATCGTGCTGAAGTCGACTGTAAGAGACACTAAGAGAAGGAACGGCTGGCTGGCTGTATATAAACTGAAGTTTTTCTCTGTTACTGCCGCCTTAGTCCTTATAATAGGTGAACTTATCTTCTCATTTCCGCCGCGACTCGATCCGTACACGAGGAGTAAGAATCATTTCTTCCTACATACAAACTATCCTCTTTATAATCCATCCTGCTTCCTCACTTTCTCCTTCTAATGCTATTGGGAGTCTTCTAAGTTTCCTAATAACTCCTTCGTTGCCTATACTCAGAAGGCCTACTTGTCTTGTTTTGTCTTTTCTAGAACCATCCTCGGACCAAAGTTTGGGTGAGTCAATGTGGTCTCATCACGGACAAGTTTTCTCCATCTTTCACTGTCCTTTGCTTCCCTCATCATCCGATCGAAAGTCATCTCCATCCAGTCTCTGATGTTGGTATGCCTAATTCAGGTCGGAATCGGTCTTCCCTGTGCTCTTGTGCATGGGCGTAACTTTCCCCTGAAAAGTGGTGGTGACTTCCTTTGCTCACAACTCCCTTCCATTTTTTCCTTGGCTTCCTTATACCCCCTATCCAGATACGAACTTAGTATAAACTCTAGTGAGAACTCTTTCTCCCTTCCTTCTCAATTCTCACTCGCTTACCCATTCGTCTCTCTCGTAGATGCGCCCCACGATCTCTCCACTCACGGATCATTAAGTCAACGTTTAAAACACAAAATATTGTGTGACCAAATGCCACTGCCTCTAAGCCAAAACGGTGTGTGGTAAACGGAAATGCTTCACGTTCCCTCCCCAAGCTTAAAGTGGACAGGGGTCAGAGAATCCTTCCTTTCTCTACTTGTATGGGATTTATGGCCATGAGTCAGGTATACAGACTGCAGTATATACAGTACTGTCCCTATACTGTATTACTGTGGACAGTGAAGATGTCGCAAAGACCTCTATCAACATTGGCGCCATTGTGATGTTAGTGACAAATAATAATTTTTAAAAGTGGTGGTAATAGTCACCATCACTTTTTGGTGCGGTAAATAAATATGTTTCAAACATAAAAGCATGTCTGACGTTATTAGAACTATATGCCATTGCGATGTTAGTCACGGATAGACAAAATTATAGGCTATTCGTGACTAACATCGCAATGGCATAGGCCCAATATAATAATTATGTTAAACAGCCAAAAAAATATTTATTTGCCGGACCAAAAAGTGGTGGTGACTGTCACGACCACTTTTAAAAGTGGTCGTGACTGGACACCACCGTCACAATAGAAAGT
>OX243828.1:5037738-5047738 GCA_945859605.1 Lumbricus rubellus
TGTCTGTCTGTCGCTCTTTCTTCCCCCAACTAGTTCTATGTCCCGGCTGGAGCCCATGAGTATCCTGCAGTACAAAAAGAACGTGAAAACCCTTTGGCAATTGATAGCTAAGATAGGCTAATCTAACAAATAAAAGTGCGATGTCTTTGTTATTATTCACTTTAAAAACTCAAACATTGACGATGAGCAATTAAAATTTAAAAATTCATACTGTGTTTACAAAAATGATTTTTATACCTAAATCATATAATAAATGAATAAATAATGGCATCAATAGGAGCGAAATAATGTCAATGGCGGCTATGTCTCTTGTTTGTATGTGCACTTGTTATAGCGCCCCTTCAAGCTCTTTCTACTCAGAGGCGCTCCCGATGCTGAGCGGACACTGCATCGGAGTTTCACGCCGAAGCGCTGAGCAATTGTAAGTGAAGGACTTGCCCAAGGTCCTTACGCGGCTTGAGGGTGGATTCGAACCTCGGACCTTCCGGCTCCAAGGCAACGACGCCACCACTAGACCACTGCGCCCGGTCTCTATCTTAAGACACAGGAAATTATTAGTTGTGAGGGCCAATTCTGCCGCACCTGTCTGCACGCGTGTGTATGTTTGTGTTGTCATACCGATACTTGTGTTAGGATGCTTGTATGTATGCCTGCCTGTATGCCTGTCTGTCACTCTAAAGTGGCCCCTCATTATAAGCGGCCGACATCGATCCACAAAACTCCCCGCACAATCCATCTAAATGCCCATTTACGCACATACAGCCCGCAGCTGATTCATACGGCGCTATAACATTCGATTCGCTGCCGTGGGCCAATTCGTGGTGCAGATCGAAGTGCCGCTGCTGTTGTTGGCTCGTGTTGATGTGTCCACATGGACTGCCTTCTTATACCGCGGCGCAGTGGCGCACTGATTGCAGTCGTGAGATTGTCTGCGCGCATAAAACCTGCTCTCGATGCATTACTGCATCTCTGCGGGTCACGCTGCAGAGGCGCGATGGCCTTTATTTAAATTTAGCGAATTAGGTTTCGTGTTCGCCTAATGCCCGGCCATTTTTGTAATCGAACCCCGCTCAGCTTGCTCCTGAGGGCAATGTCGGCGGGGAGACGTAGGGGTGGGTAGTAAGGGGGGGGGGGCAAGATGGCCGAGTGGTTAAGGCGCTTGCATGCATGTGACGCAGCCAGTATGGGTTCGAGTCTTCCCTTGGACGGTTAGTCGTTACCGTATCTATGAATTTATATAGCGCCTCTTGAAGTGTACACTAATCAGAGGTGCTCCCAGTGCAAGAGTCCAAGAGGGAATAAAAGTGGTCTTGACTCTTGAGGAGACAGCGAAGAGAGGCAATTTGGCCCACCAGTTAATAAGGGGAACGCGCTGAAGGAGGAAGCTGGTTCCACAGCGCATGCAGGGCCAGTGTAAGTAAGGGCTCGTCTTTTAGCCATGGCGGTCCTATCGCTCGCTCTTAAAGAACAACTTTTTTTGACTCAACACAGCGCTCTTGAATAAGCTGTCGCTATGTATACGCGCTTGGATATAACGAGTACCGGTATCGCATTAGAAATGTGTGTGTATTTGCTGTTTAACGTCACTTTGTGGTAACAAAGACCATTAGCGACGCCCTCCTCCTTTATCTAGGCTTGGTACTGGCACTGGCAGAGTGCAACCAGTGGCGGAGTTTGGAGATTACGATTACGATTACGTTAATGCCATTGTTAATCGTATAAGCTTAGGCCTACTGTCTGTGATCTTCTATTCGTTGGACACATCGCCCCCCCTCCTCTAGCCGCGACATTGCAAATGCACATGCATAATTTACAACGCACGTTCAGACGAATACATCAGAACAGAACCTTTCTACCCACTTCTTTTCGTCCTATGTGGCGCCGGCGACAAATGTGATCCGACACACGACCTCTGGTAATGTCCGATTGCATTTGCTGCTGCCCTGCTGCAGTGAACGTGTTTAACCTATCCTATAGTATAGATGTCGTATCTGTTTTGGGTAGACTTAGCCAGCCAACGGTGCAGCGCTTTTTAAAGTGTCCTGATGAATTGATTTGCATGCGTGAGTGGGTAACGATAGCTGATTGGTTAGAGGTAGTGGGTAACGATAGCTGATTGGTTAGAGGGAGTGGGACACTGTAGCTGATTGGTCGAAGCGTGTGGGTTACGGTAGCTGATTGGTTAGACCGTTAGAGCATGTGGGTCACTGAAACTGATTGGTTAGAGCAAGTGGATCACTGAAACTGATTGGTTAGAACAAGTGGGTCATTGTAGCTGATTGGTCGAAGCGTGTTGGTCACGATTGCTGATTGGTTAGAGAGAGTGGATCACGGTGGCTGATTGGCTGGAGCATGTGGGCAGTGGACGATTGGGTCGAGCTAGTGTGTCACTGGGACTGATTGGTTGTTGTAGCAGTAGTGGCAGCAGCAAACAAGTCGGTCATGGTAGCTGATTCGTTGGAGTATGTGGGTAACGGTAGCTGATTCGTTGGAGTATGTGGGTAACGGTAGCTGATTGGGTAGAGGAAGCGGATAACGGTAGCTGATTGGGTAGAGGAAGTGGATAACGGTAGCTGATTGGGTAGAGGAAGTGGATAACGGAAGCTGATTGGGTAGAGGAAGTGGATAACGGAAGCTGATTGGTTAGAGGAAGTGGATAACGGAAGCTGATTGGTTAGTTCGCTCGCCTGTATCACAGAAGGTAGAGGACCAGTAGTCTACCAACTACTGCGATTATGAGCAAGTGATTCAGTCGGTGATGATGCTGTTCTGTGCTATGGTCGTATGTGAACTCTAGAAACCAAATACGTGCATTGTATTGTATTTATCCAATTGCAGTTCTATTGATACGCATTGCATGGCATAAAATGCAATTGGACTTGCATAATTCTTTGAATTAGGACTAGGTCTACTGCGGCGTAATTTGGCAAATAATTATTGGCGTATCAAACGAAACTGTCTACTACTAATGCTGTTACTGCTACTACTACTACTACTACTACTACTACTACTACTACTACTACTACTACTACTACTACTACTACTACTACTACTACTACTACTACTACTACTACTACTACTACTACTACTACTACTACTACTACTACTACTACTACTACTACTACTACTACTACTACTACTACTACTACTACTACTACTACTACTACTACTACTACTACTACTGTCACCGCAACTTCTGCCGCTCTTACTACTGCTGATACTGTCACCCAGGGCCGTAGCAACAATGAACGCGGTCCCCTCCGAGCATGGGCGGAAACCTGGGCGGAGACTGGGAGGGACGAAAGAGTGGCCGAAGGAAAGAGATTTTTTAAAGTCATCTGGCCGAAAACTCAAGAAAATTTTCTATTTTATTAGTCATCTGGCCGAAAAGTCAAAAAAATTTCCTATTTTCACCGCCAAAAAAGTTAATGACCTTCTTTAGTCATCTGGCCGAAAGAGTGAAGAAAAAGTTGATGACCTTTTTTAGTCATTTCATTAATTTTTTGGCACTTTTGGGGCCCCCTTTTTTGCGGGGGCCCCCTTTGGTCGGAGGGTACGAAGGGCGGTCGCTGCTGCTACTAACACTACCGCAACTACTAACTACTTGAACAACTACAATAACAATTACTACTAGTCTACTACTATACTACCACAAATACAACTACAGAAATAACGATGCCACTAACAGCTACTGCTAATAGGAATACAAATTTATACAAAACCAAAAACACTACTATTATATTTAGGCTATACACCCTTCGCAACTGTGCGACCTGGTGGCGGACCGGTAACACGTCGACTCACGGAGCGTGAGGTTGCGGGTTCGACTCCGGGTAACGACCTTGGGCAAGTTGTTTACGCACACGTGCCTCTGTCACCAAGCAGTATAATTTGGTACCGGCGTAAGCTGGGAAGTAAACGGCAAGTCCTGCGATACACTGGCCCCGTGTCCAGGACCTTGGGATTCGTCCATTGCCGGCTCAAGGGCCTAGAAAAGGAGATGAGCGCCTCACCAACGGGCCTTCGGCCCTGGGATGTCTTTACTTTTTTTACCCTTCGCAACTACTTAACCTATTACTGCCGCATGCTAAGCGCGAATTAGCTGCAGGTGACGTAGCGCTGACGTCAGTAACGCCATTCAGCGTCGCCGTCGTCGAGATGTCATTGCTCTTTACTGCGTGGCTACCGGAAGCAGACGGAAATTATTCCCGCCGTAGATGGCGTGTTTTACGCCGCTCTGCATATGTCGGGGGAACGCCACCACTACTACCACCACTACCACCACCACTACCACCACCACCACCACCACCACCACCACCACCACCACCAAGTTGACGGTGGGACCCGGCCGACCAACCGACCGACCGACCGACCGTCGGACCGACCGATGCATGTCGTTCTAATCTCCGCCGCAACAACTGTCTACGACCGGGCGATGTGTCTCGGGGACGACGACGTAACCTGCAGAGAGGGAGAAAAAAGTCTTGTGTATACCGTGATGGGACTTATTGATTTACAGGCGCTCGTAACAGAGTCCGGTGTATAATAGACTCGGACGGTCGGCTGTGCATCGAAACGCTGCTGCCGTAGCCTTGCAGCCCTGCATGCATGGTCTGAAGCTATATGCATCAATTCATAATCTTCGGCTGCTCTCCTCCCTTCAGCTGCTGTCCTTCACTCGTAGACGACGATCCCAACCGTATTGCGATGGCAAAACGGGACTTATTGCTACACGAACTATACGAAGAAGAAGAGGAGGAGGAGGAGGAGGAGGAGGAGGAGGAGATGGAGGAGGAGGAGGAGGAGGAGGAGGAGGAGATGGAGGAGGAGGAGGAGGAGGAGGAGGAGAAGAAGGAGAAGGAGAAGGAGAAGAAAAAATCCGAAGACGAAGAAGAAGAGGAGGAGAAGGAAGAAGAAGAAGAAGAGGAGGAGGAGGAGGAGGAAGAAGAAGAAGAAGAGGAGGAGGAGGAGGAAGAGGAGGAGGAAGAGGAGAAGGAAGAATAAAGAAGAGGAGGAGGAGGAGGAAGAAGAAGAGGAGGAGGAAGAGGAGGAGGAGGAGGAAGAAGAAGAGGACGAGGACGAGGAGGAAGAAGAAGAAGAAGAAGAAGAGGAGGAGGAGGAAGAGGAGGAGGAGGAGGAGGAGGAGGAAGAAGAAGAAGAATAAGAAGAAGAAGAAGAAGAAGAAGAGGAAGAGGAGGAGGAGGAAGAAGAAGATGAAAAAGAAGAAGAAGAAGAAGAAGTCCTGTCTGTGTTCTGGCGATATAGCTCCTGCTGATAATCCTTGTCTTATTTTCCAAACCCAATCGGCGCTAATTCCCATGGGCGCCTGCATACAGGGGCAAGATGGGACGCTTGACTCTCACACCGTGAAAATTTGCTTTTTAAGAAATTTCCTCGCACTAAAGCGCCAATGTTTCTAACGTTACACAAGGTGAAACTGAGATATTTACATATTATAATAATAAACCTGTGAGAAAAATACATTGTATGATGTCGGTCTAATTCTCTTTTTACATTTTCAAGCTCTTGAGAATAACTCTTGCCTTTAATTTGTCATCTTTTGTTGTTGATTTGTCGCCTATTGTCTTTAATTTGTCATCTTTTGTTGTTGATTTGTCGCCTCTTGTCTTTAATTTGTCATCTTTTGTTGTTGATTTGTCGCCTATTGTCTTTAATTTGTCATCTTTTGTTGTTGATTTGTCGCCTCTTGTCTTTAATTTGTCATCTTTTGTTGTTGATTTGTCACCTATTGTCTTTAATTTGTCATCTTTTGTTGTTGATTTGTCGCCTCTTGTCTTTAATTTGTCATCTTTCGTTGTTGATTTGTCGCTTCTGGTCTTTGATTTGTCATATTTTGTTGTTGATTTGCCGCCTATTGTCTTTAATAAGTCATCTTTTGCTGTTGATTTGTCGCTTCTGGTCTTTGATTTGTCATCTTTTGCTGTTGATTTGTCGCCTATTGTCTTTAATAAGTCATCTTTTGCTGTTGATTTGTCGCTTCTGGTCTTTGATTTGTCATCTTTTGCTGTTGATTTGTCGCCTATTGTCTTTAATAAGTCATCTTTTGCTGTTGATTTGTCGCTTCTGGTCTTTGATTTGTCATCTTTTGCTGTTGATTTGTCGCCTATTGTCTCTAATTCGTCATAATTTTATCTTTGTTTCATCAACGTTTGTCTTTGATTTGTCGTCTTCCGTCTGTAATTTTCCGTCTTTACTCTTCGTCTTTTTTGTTCTTTTGTCTTCTTCTGTCATCTATTGTCTTTATGTCGCCTTCTGTCTTTCATTTCTTTTCATTTTCTTTTGTCTTCGATTTGTCCCACCTCTGCAGCTTCCCTTTGTTTTCCAGCATCAGCGGTGATCGATATCCATCGCAATATTATCGATTAGCTTTGTCTAATCTTCTCTTTCATCTTCGTCCGATTCGTTTCGATGATTGCTTCATCATCCATGTCGGCAAGTTATTATCATCGAGACGGAAGAAAAAGAAAAGTGGAAAAATATGTCGAATAACGACTACAACGCGTATACACAGTTGCAACAACTCTGTCTGTCTGTCTGTTTGTTTGTTTGTCTCAGTCTCTGTCTATCTTTGTCTGTCTCTCTCTGCCTCTCTGTCTGTCTCTATCTATCTGTCTCTCTGTCTCTCTATGTCTCTGTTCTTGTCTGTGTGACTGTGTGTGTGTGTGAGAGTGAGAGAGAGAGAGAGAGAGAGAGAGACAGACAGACAGACAGACAGACAGATTGAGAGAGAAAAAGAAACACCCATGTGGTCCTAATTTGCAAATTAAATGAGGAATGACACAGCAGAATTAATCAATCATTGATTTTTAATTAAATGCTGGATTAATGAAATAATTAAATCATTTAATTATATTACTTTAATTATAATTATATGAGGCGCTTGCTATAAGCGACATCGATTTCTACTGACTTACAACCCACAAAAATCAGATGTTCAATTTTCACCAAACGCAACCATAACTACGGTTCGGTCCATAACTACTAATACGCGTAGACCGAAAGATAAAACTCGAATGACTCAGAAAGATCGTCAGAAATTCCGTTGCAAGAAATTCGCAAAGACTCACAAACAGTTCCACAAAGCGACATAAAACCGTAGCTGACTACTTCCTAGTATAGCGACTCTGTCAACCCGAGAGAGTGACAGAGACAGATAGACAGACAGAGACAGACAGAAAGACAGACAGACTGACTGACTGACACACTGACAGACAAACTGACACACTGACTGACTGACAGATGCAAACAGACAGAGGCAGACATACAGACACACACACAGACGGACATACAGACAAGAACAGATGCAGAGTCAGATACAGAGACAGAGGCAGATAGTGAGACAGAGACGCCGACATCGTAACTCACAGCGGTGTCTTTACGTTGCGATTCACTGCATACAACCCCCCTCTACCCCCTCTTCCCCCTCCCTTTCACGCCGATCCCAGCATGCATCATGCGGCGCGGCAATAGATTTCCCGCCGGTTTATGCGTTCTCGGTCCTACGAAGCCGTTCCCCTATTGATTGTCCTGAATTTTTGTAGCTCCGTAAACAGCAGGTGGTCCAGCAATTGAGATTTCCATTTTTTTCTACCGGCGACAAAGGTCGATGGTCGTGTGTTGCTCGGAAAGGACTGGGCGACATCGCCGTAAAATAGTAAAAATGTATAACCGTAATCGTAATCTCCATACTTCTAAAGCGCCACTCGAAAGCCAAGCTTATTCACGAGCGCTGTGTATGGTCAGAACTCTGAAGGGTTGTCCAAAAGGCAAAAGAGTAGTCTAATGGTCATTGTCCAATTATCCGAAGGTCAAAATCGGCAGAGTATAGCTGTTAAGGTGGTTCGTGTTTAGATCGAGAATTGGAATTTTGATTCGGGGCAGAGTTAGTAAAGAGGTGGGACTTGGAGTTATAGAGCGCTTCTCTTAGCATAGACTAAGCTTATTCAGAGTTAATCAGAGACGCTTTCGGTACAGAAGCCCCTTTGATGAAAAGAAACGTCTTGTGATAGAGAGAGTGGATTCAGAGAAGAGCCCAGACATGAGCTTAGCCCGTAGACGAAGGGGGGGGGAAGGTCGGTCATTCCATGAGGAGGGACCAATTACGGAAATTGCCTTGCTTTGAGCCAAGGCACACTGCATAAACACAAGGGAGAAAGAGGTCAAAATGCTCGGTAGAGCGCAAGAATTGAACCTGGGTTTGGGGACGAAAAATCTATATTTTACCGAGCAACGCCGGGTACCCCAGCTAGTATAATATTATAGTCGGAGAGGTATTTGGGGACTGGGGTCAAGACCAAGTTGGAATTTGGAGACCAGCAGGAGGGTGATAAATTATGGTCAGTGGTCCCTACTAGGATCGGCGCTATATGAGTTTCAAATTACATTACATTGCATTATTTCAGCCGTAACGTTCTTGCCTAATCGGTTATTTGCATTATTTGAGCATACTTGAATAATTCCATGAAAATCAACTTTTCATATTCACAACACCGTTTCTTCTCTCAGATCGAGAATAACCTTTTATTTTCGGTCATTTTTCATTTCGATATTATTTTCATCTGCTTCAAATATTAAAGACATTTTTAAATCGCACGTACTTTTTCAACGTCTCGGAAAAACACGACCCGGCAGACAGAACTTCCGGCTCTGGTGGCAAACCAGGTACCGGAAATGACCTTCGCCGGGTAGACTTCCGCTGGTCAACCCCCCTCTACCCCATCCTCTCCTCCCCGATCGCTATCACAAAGCACACGACTACTCCAGCGGCGTCTGCTGCAGTCGTCGAGACGATAAGACTGTTGTTGTTTTTATGACAGTCTACAGTGTTGAAATTGAATTGACGGCAGGCGACAGATGTCGCTAGCAGCCAGCCAATGACGTCATGTCGAGCGACGGACTCTTGCAGCTGATATTAAATCGAGTAATTTCTGCGGCGGCGGTGAAAGGCAACTGCACATTATATATAAGGTCGTTGGCTGCACAGGCGTTGACCAGTGACCACGTTGTTGGTGTTATTATTAAAACAACGGATCCATGTGTAACTCACAAGAATACAGAAGACAGTCGCTCAATCTTACTCTTTTTTAGCTGATGGTGCATGGGCTATAGACCGTGTGACAATTGTGGAAAAATAATTTGGGGGTTGGACTATGATCCGATTGGAATTGGGGTATGAAAACAGTCCTTAGTCACTTTACTATGTCTATGGGTCTCTAAGAAAGACTGGAGGATTGAAACCCTCAACCCTCGGTAATTCTAATTCTCACCATGGCTATTATAGGAGCTACTCTGAGTAGGCCTATAGGTCTCTTGAAGATGCGCCGTAGAAATTCTCGGAATGATTGAATGAATGAATGAATGAACAAATGAATGAATGAACGAATGAATGAATGAACGGAGGAACGAACGAACGAATGAACGAACGAACGAATGAACGAATGAATGAATGAACGAATGAATGAACGAACGAATGAACGAATGAATGAATGAATGAATGAATGAATGATTGAATGAATAAACGAATGAATGAATGAATGAAAAAATAAATGAACGAAACGAACGAAAGAATAAGATCAGGTATCTGAATACTGTGCTAAAATAATAAATTATTATTCAATCTGTGTTAATCATTGTGTCCAATGTTTTCAGCTCGAAGTTTCATATCCGTGAATTGTACGTACATCAGTTACTTCACTCACATCGACAAGGACGGACTCGGATCAACGGAATCCATTCTACGTAAGAACATTCATCCAATCCAATCCATTCATTCATTCGACTTCCAGACACTGGCTTCCACGCTAGACACGTGAGACTATAGGTTGTCGGGCGCGTAGGGGGTTGGGAGGTGGGGCAGGCTGCTTCATGAACAGATAGTAAGACGGTTAGACACGTTGGCAGATGGACTGACAAAAAGAGAGACAGACAGACAGAGACAGAGAGGTAAAGAGAGGCAGACACAGAGACAGGGATGTACAAA
>OX243828.1:5055238-5057738 GCA_945859605.1 Lumbricus rubellus
AAGCAATACGACATCACACTACAAAGCAATACGACATCACACTACAAAGCAATACGACATCACACTACAAAGCAATACGACATCACACTACAAAGCAATACGACACCACACTACAAAGCAATACGACACCACACTACAAAGCAATACGACACAACACTACAAAGCAATACGACACCACACTACAAAGCAATACGACATCACACTATAAAGCAATACGACGCTGTAGTAATATACCGAGCATCATTTTCTTTCCTCGACGGAGAAAATATTGCCATTCATCCGTCACATCATCCGTCCATCCATCCATCATCCGGCTGCCACCATCCGCCGTACGTGGCTTCAGCGACTGGCTTGGCATCGAATGATGGATCGATCATTCGCATCCTTGCACGAATGAGTAATGATCGCAGTTTTGAGAAGACCAGTCCATCCATCCATCCATCTTTCTATCAATCCATCTTTCAGGTCACAAGTCATGAACTGCATCTAGGATCTTATAGAGGGAGAAAGAGAGACTGAACTGCGAACAACGACTAATCGTCGTAATCGCGATCGTAGCAACGAATAGTTATCATAATGATGATGATGATGATGATGATGATGATGATGATGATGATGATGATGGTGGTGGTGGTGGTGGTGGTGATGATGATGATTATTATTATTATTATTATTATTATTGTTGTTGTTGTTGTTGTTATGATTATAAATTTACTAACTGTGGTACCCGGTGTTGCTCTGGAAATTCTAGCCTTTCGCCTCTAACCCTTTGGGTGTACCGTCGGCAGCTAAATTTTGGGTTTGATTACAATAATATTCATAGTATACACCGTGTCTAAAAAAACTGTGCAAAATTGTTTTTTGTCAGAGCTTCGTCAAATTTCCACCAATCCTAATAACTTGTGGTAGGTAGATAGATGAAAAATGGCTGAAATGTTATGCTATGTATGGTATACATCGTATTGCAGGGCTCCTGACACTGGTCGGCATCATCATCTACATCGGAGCGATCACGGAAGAGGCGGGCAACAAGATCAAAGCATCCGAAGATCCGAAATTCACCTACAACTACGGCCCGTCTCTTCTCATGGCCATCGGGTCGTTCGTTGGGTCCCAGCTGACGGGCGTCATGTCCGTCAATCTCTACATATCACGCAAGGAAGCCGACTACATCAAGAACCAACAACTGGCCGCCATAGAAGCCACTGACGGAGTAACGACGGGCAGCAACGGACCGTCCGCCCGCGGGGGGACGAACCACTCTCGTCCTCCTCCGCTGTCGTCTCACCCGCGAGGGCTGACCGCCACGTCGTCGGCGGGCGCCCTCGGCTTCAGCGGCGGTGGTGCGACCCCCGAGGATGAGGCTTCATCGTGGAGGGGCTACTCCATCGACTCCCCATCGCGGTCGGATACGTTCTGTACAACACAGACGACGTCGAAGGACCTGTCCAGCTACAGCCTGCTCAGCAGGGACCTCACCACCGCCGCGCAGACCCCGCTGTCCACCGACTCAGCGGCCAACCGCGTCCCGATAACCGGCGGCTCGACGGCGCTGGAGGACGATCGGCGCTGCAGGCAGGAGGTGCCGCCGTCGCTTGGTCGGCCTCCAGGGGACGTACGTTCGACGCTGTCGAGGGAATGGTCGGAGGGGTCGGCGACGACGCGGACGGACCTGTCGAGACAGTGGTCGGAGAGATCTGTCGATGCGAGGTCAAGTCTTTCGAGGGACTGGTCCAAGTGTTCGACGGAGGACGGCGGAGATGTGGAGTCGTCATCGTCGGCGTACAGACGCATAACGCCCGTCTGAGGGGGACGACGTCCAGTGGGGGGCCTTGTTTTCTAAGAGGGGACCAGCTGGATCAAGGAGGAGAAGGAGGAGGAGGATGTGGAGGAGTAGGAGGAACAGGAGTAGCAGGAGGAGGAGCAGGAGGGGACCAGCTGGATTACGGAGGAGAAGGAGGAGGATGTGGAGGAGTAGGAGGAACAGGAGGAGCATAAGGAGGGGACCAGCTGGAGCAGGGAGGAGTAGAGGGCGGAAGATGAGAATGAGGATAAGGAGAAGAAAAGGTGACAAGCTGGATTGCGGAGGACCGGGAGGATGAAGTGGCGAAGGGAATGAGGAGGAGAAAGAGAAAGAGGCGGAGGAGAAAGAGGCGGAGGAGGAGGAAGAAGAGAAAGAGACGGAGAAGGAGGAGGAGGATGAAGATGTGTAAGTGAGTAAATTCTTTAGTATGGCCAGCTGCCAAACAGCAGTGTCTGGTGAAGAATTAAAATTCAGACACATGTCATTAAAGACTATCAAGACTAAACAAACTGATTATTTTGTGAACAACATTCTAGATATGTAAAGTGGGAGGAAGAGGCGGAGGGGAGGATGAGAGGAAGAGAAGGAGAAGGGGTAGGACAAGGAGGAGGAGGAGGTGGTGGAGAAGAAGAAGAGAAGGAGGAGAAGGATGGGAGAAAGGGAAGGAGAAGAATAAGGAGGAGGATGAAAGGAAGA
>OX243828.1:5060238-5292738 GCA_945859605.1 Lumbricus rubellus
GTCACAAAAGAATGACGTCATCGTTGACTCATGAATAAATTATAATAATATTGATAATAAGTTTTGATGCTGATCAATAAACTATAAAAGTCCAGAAACTTCTTATACAGTTCGACTCAGGATGCTCGTCAGCTCGCTGAGTGAGTAGAATTGAGTCAAGCGGAATAAAGTTAAGGGGAGCAAAGTTAGCTGAGTCAGGCGGAGTAAGGTTACGGGGAGCAAAGTTAGCTGAGTCAGGCGGAGTAAGGTTACGGGGAGCAAAGTTAGCTGAGTTAGGTGTAGTAAGGTTAAGGGGAGCAAAGTTAGCCGAGTCAGGTGGAGTAAAGTTAAGGGGAGCAAAGTTATCGGAGTAAGGTTAACCCTTAAATGCCGGAGGGTATAGGATTTCCCATACCATTTACTACCATCTCGGCATTAAAGGGTAATTAAGGGGAGCAAAGTTAGCTGAGTCAGGCGGAGTAAGGTTAAGGGGAGCAAAGTTAATTGAGTCCGGTTGAGCAAGGTTAGTTGAGTGAGAATGAATCGACCGTGTGTAAGGCTGCTCGGCACCTGCTTCGACGTCGATGATCTGGGAATCGAATTCGAACCGACGGACTACAACTGGTTCGTCATGAAGCACGTTAACCTACTCAAGTCACAGTCGAGCAGCGATGAAGAGAAGGTGACGTCTCTCAATCACGTTGGACATCTGGCTTACATCGGTCAGTATTTATAAGTAGATAGATAACTACTTCTATTAGCACAATCTACACGTCAAGGTCAAGGGTCAAGGTAACGAATGTGCAGGGCCGCCGAGAGGGGAGCTGAGAGAAATGCTTTGGTCATCATAATTACATGGGATTGATTCATCAGTATTTTACAGGCTCCTGAAAACCCATTTCTATCACTGTGGCTGGTCTGGGAGCGCCACTGAGTAGGATTCTAGAAGGGGCGCGACATAAATACTTGAATTGAATTAAGGGCCAACAGAAGCAAAGGCACGCTGCAGTGCTGTGGCAGTCAGAGACGTTGATACTGGAAGGTCATGACACACTAAGGAATTCAATGGTAGCTAATGAGATAGGCCGCCTAACATGATCACAGAGGTAGCGAGGAGCTTGGCCCGAAGACATCATAGGTAGGTAAGTAAGAGAAATTTTAACAAATATGTGCATTAAAAACTGCATACATGTATATTACGTACGTTGAGTCTGTTGACCTTAATTTTTTTTCCCAAGAGGGATTGAATACCGCTAGGGTCTATCGAGGACCCATTTTCCCTGGGAATTTTCTCTGGTCATGCATACTTTATAAATAGACAGACAGCAGCTGTTGTTGCTATTGGTTGGCAGGAACGAAGGAGAGGTCGATCCAGATCATCGCCTGTGTAATGCCGCTGATGTTGTTCTGGCTGAAGCATTGGAAGGACGTCAACCCCATCCTGCTGAAACCGTTGCTTAAGTCTCTTGGCATGATGTCACATCGAAGCCGATTGGCACAGGTACAATTTATATACTGCATGTTTAATGGCAATGCCATTTCAAAGATGATTAGTGTCACCCTCCTCCTCTATCCAGACTTGGGACTGGCACTGGCAGAGAACAACCAGTGGCGGAGTTAGGTATAATAATTGTTATAGGCTTAAATCGGAGTTTCACGCTGAAGCACTGAGCAATTGAAAGTGAAGGCTTGCCTAAGGTCCTTATGTGGCGGCTTAAGGTATATTCGAACCTGCAACCATCCGGCTGCAAGGAAAAGAACATACTCGCCATACCACCGCACCCCACAAAATGTGTAAATAAATGTATAGTATGTAAAATTGCATATTATGCATGTATGCATTGCATGTATAGGTCCTATAAATTATGATGTATACATGTATGACTTTTGGATTTATGTATGTATTCATGTACGCATGTACGCATGTATTTATTTATGAATGACGTTGCATGTATGTATGTACAATACATAAAGCACAGAATGTTTTTCAAATTCTCCTAGCTGTATAATTGTATATATAATTATTATGTGCGTGTATGTGTGCGCGTGTGCGCGTGTTTGTGTGTGTATGTGTCTCTGTCTGCGTGTGTCTGCGAGTGTGTGTACAATTGCACATGGTTTCTGTCATAAGGAGATGGTTTACGACGATCCATCTTTGATGCCAATCATCTCAAAGCTCATCAGCAACACTCAGGATGAGTCGATCTGTCGCTGGACCTGCTACTTCCTCCTCCATCTCATCTCAGACAGCGGAAAACTACTGACTTTGTGCGCCGGTTGGTCGATCATTCACTAACACCACCACCATCACCAAGTGCTACTATTGCTATCACTGCCATCACCAATATCATCACTACCATCGCCACCACTTCACTATTATAACTACCACCGCCACCACCGCCACTACCACCATCACCATCATCACCACTACCACCATCACCACTGCCACTATCACCACCAACACCACCAAATATACTACTACTGCTGCTGCTGCTGCTGCTTCTACTACTGCTACTACTGCTACTACTACTACTACTACTACTACTACTACTACTACTACTACTACTGCTTCTACTACAACTACTACTACTACTACTACTACTACTACTACTACCACTGCCTCTACTGTTATTACTCAACCACTACTAGTCTACTATTGATATTGTTTTCTTTATTATTGTCATTAGGCCCCTATATGTTTTCTCAAGATTGATAATGTACAAGGTGTACATTGAAATTTGTGTCAAGCAAATGATGCAGAGCATTTAGACTTTGTTTGGTGATTTAAAAAAGTGACCTTAACATGCATGGTCGTAACCAGGATTTTATTTCGTGGGGTTGTTTATTCGACCTTGAGCAAGCCGACAAGCAAAATCGAATCAGTGGACTAAGCCTCTAAGGGGTTAGGAAGGTGATTGAATCTACTGTAAAATGTCACATAGAAATAAGAGCTTAAAAATGAAATTCTCATCGTCTTTTCACCATGATTGTGTTAGTAAATTTATGTATTATTTCATCATAGCATTATATCATTTTGGGGGTGTTCAAACACCTAAAACTAGCTACGGCCGTGTTAACATGTGACCTCTTAAATTTGTCTTCGTGTTTCAATAGGCAGCGAAGAGCTGAAGTCATCACTAGAGAAAGCAGCTGGCATTTCCTGGGACGTTTGGCTAGATGGCAAAAATACCGCCGCCAAGCTTCTGGAACTTCTGGCGCCAAAGTGACAGTCACGTGACCCGTTGACTCTGTTGCTCTCAAATATACAGTGTCTTTCGTGTCTGTCTGTTTCGAAGAAAACTGAATTCTTCACGCACAGTTGCGAGATTTCTTCTAAATATATCACGTTGATTACAGTTTGTTTATAGTAGCCTCGGGTAATAATTATTATTAAAAGCAGTGCCAAATTTAGGATCTTACAATCCGCATGGTTTTAATAATAATTCGGAATTACTTTGGGTTTCTTTTAAACTAAAAGGTTCACAAACGGTCAAGCTTCACGAGACGTTCTAATGTAAATGTTTTGAAAAGGCTATAGTGTTGCTATGACATTGTAGTGTATACTGCATAATTTTAATATCAAAGTCTCTGGGGTCATACATTGGGAATTGATCCGTATACTGACCGATTAATTGACCGACTGACTGACTGACTAACTGACTGATTGACTAACTGACTGATTGATTGACTAACTGACTGATTGATTAGCTGATTGATTGAGCAATTACTTGACCGATTGATTGATTGATTGCTTGACTGATTGATTGATTGATTGCTTGACTGATTGATCTGAAGTTTATACAGTGCTTAAAGTGTAAAAAAACTAGTGCCAGGACGCCGTATTGTAATTGGTCGTCAGTGGCGGCGCCGAAGGCGCGAAGTTGCGAGTGCCGAAGGGACGAAGCCCGTCGCGACTAGGGGGTCTGAGGGAGCGTCGTAAGCTCCCCAGCGGGGTCTGGGGCGGAGCCCCAGCGACCAGCGCATTTTTGGCTGTGTCGACCTCAAATTGAGCCATTTTTAGGCTTTTTTGCCAGCTATTTGTGAACGATAAAGTCGCGAAAACTTCAAAAATAAGTGGTTTTTTAGTGTCGCAAGCTATACTACCAGGATAATGTAATGTAATGTAAATCTTCGAGAATTTCTCAGCGCCCACAAAAGCCACATCAGGGAGACCAGCTTATTCACCGGCGCTATATCAAATCAAGTCCGGTGCCAGGTCAAAATCCCGGGAGGTCAAGCCGAGGAGACAGCATATGGTGCTACGGTGGTTGTTGGTGATGGTAGTAGTTGGGTAATAAAAACTGATTGGAATCTGGATAGGATAGCTTGAAGAGTTCTGGTTTCAGTCGTCAATGGAAAGCAGCAGAGGTGCACGAGTGCAAGCGGAGGAGAGGTTGAATTTTGAGGGGAGATTAGAAACAATAGAAATCAAAATGTTAGTGTAAAATAGAAAGGTTTTTGTCTTGATCGTAAGCTCCCGCAGCGGGGTCTGGGGCGGAGCTCCAGCGACCAGCGCATTTTTGACTGTGCTGACCTCAAATGGAGCCATTTTTAGGCAGTCATGGCCGGCCGTCCGTAACTACATAGACGCCGTCCATGCAGTCATGGACGACCGCCCAGGCAGTGCTGGCCAAATAAGTGGCAGGACGGCGTCCAGCCTCGAAAATAAGTGCCTGGACGCCGTCCATGACCGTCCTGGCACACTTTAAGCCCTGAGTTTATATACATAATATAATTATATATAATATATAATATATATTAAGATAGGTCTAATCGAACCGAGGTCAATTAATTATCAATTTTATCTGGATATTATATCGCAGGGTATCTGGCTTCAATCTGGCATCAATAATTATAAGCTCAACGCGGAAGTGTCTGATAAGCAAAAGTAAACAATGATCTCAGCCTCTGATTGCTGTCCTCATAATTTGGCTACACACAGTGTCTGGAAAGAGAAGCCAATTTCCGAAAATTACAAATCACTCGCTTCTAGTTTCACTTTCTTCACCGATCCAATTTTCTCGCTATATTATGAAAAGTTTCTCAGCGAACTGCATGACATAACAGTGCATGTTTTGTCACTATAAGAAGAATCGATAAAATAATTAGGCTATTATAGATCTATTAATAGTCTCTTTTGTTTCTCTTTTTCGGTCGTTGATTGCTTTTCTAATATGCAAGTATTTATGCATGTATGTATGTATGTATGTATGTATGTATGTATGTATGTATGTATGTATGTATGTATGTATGTATGTATGTATGTATGTATGTATGTATGTATGTATGTATGTATGTATGTATGTATGCATGCATGCATGCATGCATGCATGTATGTATTTATGTGTTTATGTATGCATGTATGTATGTATCTCTCAATACATAAAAATAAAGCCTGCTGCAAGTATCTTGCGTATAGCCCTATTATTATAATCATAATCATCATCATCATCATAATTAATTAATTAATTAGTTTATTTACTCATTTCTTCGCCCGAGGTAGAAAGAGTTCCTCAGGCTCTAAGCTATCAAGACTGGGTTATAGGTTCTCTTCAGAATCTTCTCACAACGTATACATCAGCCTAAAAGTGTCTTTCAATGCCACGCATGCAAATCGACAAACACTTATAGAACCGATGAAAAAGGTTAATCATCTACATGTACTGCATGGTCGCTCGTTGTCGCAAGCAGTTGTCATGTGGCAACTCAACTCCTGTAAGTTCTCTGGTCATATACTCCATTCGCCGGTGTCCAAGTGCGAAAGACCTGAAGTAAGAAAGACTGGGCTTGAGGTGCGCGAGAGAAAGACGACATTATTAACCGGGCAGAGGTTAAAGTGTGAGGGAACATTTTGGAACGGCGTGTCCATTGCTCTAGAAATTCCTTGTTTCCGTTCCCAATGCTCACATGCAGCGGAACCTTGGGTAACACGTGCATTCCAGTGTAGAAGTCTTCTGCGGAAGTTCCACTGCTCACTCAAATCACTTAAGCACAGTAACCAGTTGATATTTTGTTTGACCCTTTGTTACACTCGATACGGATAAGCGTCTAGAAATTCTATCAGATTCCGAACGTTGTCCTTCGGTGTGATCTCGACCAGCGTCTCGATGAGGTTCCAGCGTCGAAACGTGGGAACCAGCGCATTGATCCTTCGTCTACACAGATGACCGAGCGATGCCGGGGACTCCTCGAAGGGCTTCCTAAGGTCAAGGACCGTCTCCGACAGACCCACTCCCTCTAGGAAGATGCAGTGGCTGCGGTGAGGTCTCCTACCCGTTCCCTCCTCTCGAACGTAGTTGACGACAAGGTCAAGGACCGAGGGGAAGGCCGGCATCCGGTCTGCCTGACCGGAATCGCAGTCGAGACGGATGAGTCCGCTGGGGGTCCGGGTCAGACGGACCGACGTCACTCCGTTCGGGGTCTTGATGCTGAGCGCGAACGGGAACATGGGGTCCGAGCTGAACCGAACGAGAAAGGTTCCGTCCTCGGAGTGACGCAGCTTGGCCTTGACCTTCGACCTTGATAGATGTCCGTAGAAGAAGTTCGACTGGTGGAGAAGGTCAAGTTCGTTTGTTTGCGTCAGGGGTCGATCGAATTTCCTAAATTGTTCTTGATTGGCACTGAAGAAGACGTGAGACGACTCTGCACCACATCCGCCGCTGTCTGACCTTGAGCTGGGCGAGAGGTCGATGGAGGAGGAGGCGCAGAGGTCACTGCTATGACTGGCAGCCGCATCCACCACGTGACCTTGAAGGGACCTTGGTGAGGATGGACCTCCTAAGTTGAACGTTTGACTCGTTTGGCACAACCCCGTAGACATCGTTTTGGAGCTGCTTCTGGGTCTCTGGCGCTCGACGCTTTCCGACGTCGCCACCACTTCTGATGCGCTCTTGCGCATTGGGGAGACGACGGCGACTGGTTTCTGAGACTGTGCTCCTCCAGTCATTGACGAGAAGAACGACCTCCGACTGAGTTCAGTCAGGCGTGACGGGCTGCTCCTCTCACTCACCTCCAGCATCTGTTCACCATCGTGCAGCACAGCTGTGCATTCATCCGTGGCGTTCCGGTCGTGATTCTGACAGACGACAATCGAATCGCTCAGAGCAGCTGAAGAAATATCGTCGAGTGAGTTGTCTAAGTGGGTGGTCGCTTCGTTGAGGTGGTCTGCGTCGTGGGTGGCCGCGTCGTCATGGTGACTGGCGTCGTGGGTGGGTGAATCTGGGGCGTGGGATGAAATATCTTGAAGGGGAAGCGAACCGTGTTGGTCAGGCTCATCAGCAGAGTCGTTCTCGTCCATGACCTGAGGCAGAAATGAAACCTTACTTGAACTATTTAAATACTAATGAGCTAAACTATGTAGGTAAGGAAGAATATTCTTTGTAAGACCACCAGCAAACGCACGTGTAGCTTACAGAAGAAATAATAGAAATTTCCTATAAAGAATGATGCTCAGAAACATTCAACAGATATTACCTCAAGATGAACACTGTGATTATATAGAAAACGAAATTCTGGTCGCAAAGACGTCTTGTTCGAATCCATTAGGCCACAGTAGAAGGCTATAGTTTTAATCTTTTCTTTAGTCAACATTAACTCATTCATCACTTTCTAAAAATGTTTCTTTGCGTTCAAGAAAGTTCCCGAATCTTCCAATGTAAGCAGGGCTGAAATGATTATTCAGAACTTCACCAGATTCCACATGATCAATTCATCATCATGATTAGATCATCTTCGTGATCTAATCTATTGCAAAATTTCACATAGATTTAAAAGCTTCAAAATTAGGTTCCCTTAGTTTTTACATCGTGTGTTAATAAATGCATTACTTCATTTTGACATTATTCCATTTGTGGGATGTTCATTGTTCAAACACCCAAAAAAACCTAAAATTGCGGTCTTGTTCAAACCGGTAACCTTCCGGCTGCAAAGCACCGAACATACCCCTGTATATTATACACCACCGCGTCCCAATGTAGGCTGTGTTTACTGTCACTCGCGTAGGCCTACGGTGTATGGAGGTCAGTGACTCAGTGCTCTATTATTGGCTCAAATAATAGGCATACAGGTCATAAATGACAGTTAGGCCTACAATTACTAATAGCCTACGTTATCTATTCAAACGTTCGCTTCCCCATTGCAAAACCATCTGAAATACAAACTATGAAAGCACAACTGAAATAGAATAAAAATAAAATTATAAAAGCGAAATATGATTTAAGAGCGTAATAATAAAAGGTTTATTCGAAAGAGATTTAAAATTTTCATTAAATATTGTAGGCCTACTCGGAATTGAGGATGATTGCCAATTCCACGAATTTAGGGCCTGCCAGAAAAGACCCACAATTAGGCCTAAAAGTGATATCACAATGAAAAGTAAACAGAAATTATGCTAATTTGCAGTCATTATCAAGTGTGTTCGTATTAGTTCAATAACCTATTGTGATCTCAGTTTGTTTCAATTATCTTTTGTAGCAAGGGGCGGATCCAGAGGGGCCAATCTGGCCATGCCCCACCCATTTAGAAATACCCATGTATCGTGCCCCCCCCCCCATTCGGCTAGAACAAAAAAGGGCATCAGGTTTTAGGGTATGCTTTTTCAGACTTTTCGATCGGATGACAAAAAAAGGTCGTCACAAAAAGTCTAAAATTTTGGCCTCCCCTCGGAAAATCTCTGTATCCGCCCTTGGTTGTAGCCTAGGATATATTTACGTCTACGACTCTAAGTAAATTTTAACAAGAACGTGAATTGCATCAAAATAATTTAACAGTCTATAGCAAATAGGACTGCCGATTTTAACGATCAATTATTCAATGAATTTTAACAATTAATTATTTGATTAATTTTAACGATTAATTATTCAATTATCATCGTTAAAAATTTCAAACGATTAATTATTTTGGGATTGTTCGATTAATTTTCGGTTAGGCCAAATTATGTCTAGGCCTACTTATTGCATGATTGTAAGCGGCGATTTACGAGTAGACAACATGATAAGCAATTTATGATGTGGAGCTTTTGAGTAATGAGTAAGTTTAATTATAAGGTTAAACGATCATTTTGCATTTTAGGTAGGCCCTAAAGGCTCATGGAAAATCCAAAGATGACTAACAAAACTATTTTTTTATTATATAGAAACTTCGATCAGGGCTTAATTAAAGTGTGGCTGGACAGTCATGGACGGCGTTCATGCACTTATTTTCAAATCGGAACGCCGTCCTGCCACTTATTACGTCAGCATAACATGGAAAGATAAGGGTGTCCAGGCACTTCTTTTTTACACTTTAAGCACTGACTTCGATTGACTTTTGTTCGAAGAAAGTCGTAGGTAACTCGGTGACTAAATTTTCACAGTTTTTCACACTTTAAGTAACGTAGGCCAAATTAATCGTGCTGGTCAAATAGGACGGCTTTCAGATTCAAACATCAGGGTGTAATTGCAGTATCGGGGACCACAGCATAATTATGCCGTATCTTTGGGCGGTATCTAATCACGACACTAACCATAACCTTGACCCTAACCGACCTCACGAGCCTATAACCTGACCCTAACCGACCCTCATGAGCCTATAACCTGACCCTAACCGACCCTCATGGCGCCTAACCTGACCTTAATCAGCATTCACGGTTCCCGATACCGTATATATGCCAAACTAAGTGTGCCTAGTGCCTACACTTTTTACGACCGTCCAGTCAGACTATAGGCCTGCCTGCTTGGAGGGCATTGTTTCAATTTTTGTGTAGGCCTGCATGCCATTATTATGCTGTTGCAAAATCATTAGTCTTCATTATAGAATATAGAACATCTACCTTCGACGCATAGCCTACAACTGCAAATGTGCACGTTTATATCAATAGCAATCCATGTTCGTGTATCAATGAATAGGTTTAATAATTAATTGATCGGGTGAGATCCTTCATCACCCAGTGTCTATTTCATAGTCCCTGTGATTATGGGTGGTCACGTTTCAAGGGTCGGGATAAACGGCTGTTTGGGGTCCATTTAGACTTTCTCTTTAAATTTTCGAGAAACTACCAAATTTTACATATCAACATAATATACCTTTAACAAGGCATCTCCAATTGTCTATGTTCATGTAAACAACAGCTCCAGATACTTTATGGGGGAATGTCATTCCTGTATGGGGAGTTCCCCGGGGAAACTCCCCCCAGAGAAGCCTATAGGTTCAACACGGTTGACCACCACTGCAGTCCGTTTGAATGAACGCCACGCCATTTAGGTCCCCATGCCATATGGTCCGAGATTTAAATAAATCTCTTGTAAAGGCCACAATCTGTTTGCCAACTGCCATTCGCAAACATGGTTACGCTTGCATACGACGTATACCCTACACAATATTATTGTATGCTCTAAGTTTATAGCCCAAGGCTGACGAGAGACATCCCGGGTCCCTGGCCATGGGCAGGGCAGTATCACAGGTCCCTAAACTAGGCTATCGCAAGACTTTTGAGAAGTTTTTTAAAGCAAATCTAAGTAATAAAAGTTCATATATAATCATAAAATTTCACATGATTTTATATTTGTGTATGAAATATAATATATGGTCTTATTCAGGTGTTAGTTTGAAGTTTGTTAATTGCTGTTATTTATCTGTGCTATAATATTTAAAAAGGCATAAATCCATTACTTTGTGTAAGCTTATATGTATAACTACTTAGCATAGTTACATAGTATATGCATAACTGCCCGAGCCCCCTGAAAGTTGTCGGGCCCTGGGCCCCGTCTCTTCTCCTCTCCGCGGCCCTGGCTTAATCCGAAAGTTAATCTATGTGGCAAAACGAATCACTCGAAATCTCTGAATTTCTGCAGAGCCCCCAAGGAAAGCTGAAGCACGTAAGAAGAGCCATTCATTTGAAACGGACAGTGGTGAATAAGAAATATTATAACCAGCGACCATTTCATACTGGAAGGCATGGTGCAATTGCGACCTGTATTGTGATGGTTTACCAATATAAATAGGCAATGCATGTTATGTTATTATAACCACTGATCTCAAGTAGGCCTAACCTCATTGGCTGCGAGTCCTTCAATTAACGCATCCATTACAAAATTGTATACCTCTGACATATTACGCTCTTCAAACCTCTCAGCCCTCTAACATTTACATTCGTCAACTGTTTAGGCTAACCATCCAACCATTCAAGTCTATTTGCTCATCATCAACGTCATTATCATCACGATCATCATCATCATCATCATCGTTATCTTTCACATGGATCCTCTCTTAAATTCTGCAAAGTAATTATGCTGTACCAGCCCCTTAGGACGCAACCCCCCCCAAAGACTTCCCGCCTGTGTGCTCATCCTCCTATATCCACTCCAAATTTAACCGCTCCTCCGTTTGCACTCTCCTCTACTACATTCATGATTCCACTCACGAATGAAAAACCCAACGCCAGTGAATAACTAAACTGGTCTCTCTGGCGTGACGTTTTCGGGCGTTGAGAAATTCTCGAAGATTAACAGTACATTACATTCCCTCTGTCAACATTTCCATTTCACCTGCCTTCATTCACCCCTCGGTCGCCTTATGTATTTTCAATTTTTCACCCATCGGACTCTCCACTCAAACTGAAGTCTCAGTTCTTCAAGAGTTCTTACCCAGACTCCGATCCTCACTTTCGATTCTCGACCTTAACAACACTCGCCGTATAGGCTAATAATTATATAACCACTCTGCCTCCTCTTATCCTCTGCAACTGGGCTCGTAACCAGTAACAAATTCCAGAGTGACGGACGGGGGGCAATGGACAATGGACATGATTGCAAAATACACAGAATTATTTTTTTGTATTCGAAACTTTTTGGGAGGGGTATTTATGATCCTGTCCAATGTCCATTTGTCCCGCTCTCCCCATAAATACCCCATGCCAACTCGACAGTCTCAAATGTAGCATTCTTGAATAGACTGGTGCCCTCGCTTATAACTTATGTCTATAATAATCAAGGCCGTAGCCTATAGCTAGAGGGTGTTTTGGGGGTGTTTGAACATTCCCGAAATGATATAGGCTAATGTAAATATGAAATAATTCGTGTCCTATAGCACACACTGTATGAGCTAAGGGATTTCACATTGAGACTCTTATCTATCTGTCATATTTTACAATACTAGATTAGAGCCAACACCGCTATAATTATGAGAGCTCACCATGGGCGGAGTTTGGTTTCCGTTCTTGGGAGGGCTAACCCCGAGTCTGGGCCTTCTTAGGGGGGCTAACCCCGAAAAAGGATACCATTTTCATGGTAAAAAGTTGAATCTGGGCCTTCTTGGGGGGCTTAGCTCCCCCTAGCCCCTGATAAACTCCGCCCATGGAGCTCACGACGCTTCTCCAAACCTCTTAATCAGTAGATTCGGTTGCTTTTTCGTCTTGCTCAAGGTCTGTGTAAAAAAATCCTCGCGCGGCCTTGATATAATTATCAGTCTAGTCTATATAGGTTTGGACGGCAACGATTACGATAAGGATTACGATTACAATTACATACCTGTCTGGTCTATTTCATTTGTCAAAATTCTGAAGATTTCCTAAGCCACGCACCCCTCCCGCCTGGTTGTCTAAAGTCCAAACAGCAACCGAATCTTTGCAACTGATTGAATCTTACAGATCCGAACCTCATCTTTTCATTCCTTGCACTGGCCTATACAACTATGGTTAATTAGTAGTTCAAGTTCCAACTCACAGCTGCTTACAGGTCACCTAAGTATTAGCTCAACGGTATTTTGCAAGACTTCTCCGAGGCGCTGACGATATCCATAATGTCTAATCAATACGAAGTAAATCATTCAACCCGGAGCTTTTTCAGTTGAGACTTTCTGAAAGTCAAATGCGATAATCCTCTGCAGTGTTTGTGTGATGCAAAACCGATACCAGAAGGAGGAAATTTTCAACAACCTTGCACTCAAATTCGCTTTCGCTTTTCGGCTGACTTTATAAATAGTTCGAGGGGAATTTGCGTGTTACAGTAGGCCTAAGCAGACGCAGCCCAAACTAAATTTAGCAAAAGCGCGAGAAATGAACGGGCAGCGGCTGTTAGGACGTGAAAATTAGGCTATTATGGAGAACATTGGAAAAATCAGGGACAATTATTATAATAATAGCCCGAAAATGAACGAGATTCACAAGAATGCAATTAGTCAGGTAATGACTAAAACGTGGACTGGAGGTAACAATTATTCTGAGTCAACTTCTCTACGCGGATGTAGAGTTTTGTAGACATAGGCATATACATGTAGGCTACACGAAGGTAGGCTAAGCCTATAGGTCGATATATCATGTAGGCCGATGAACTATGTATGTAGGTTAATGTATGTAATATGTATGTATGTATGTATGTATGTATGTATGTATGTATGTATGTATGTATGTATGTATGTATGTATGTATGTATGTATGTATGTATGTATGTATGTATGTATGTATGTATGTATGTATGTATGTATGTATGTATGTATGTATGTATGTATGTATGTATGTATGTATGTATGTATGTATGTATGTATGTATGTATGTATGTATGTATGTATGTATGTATGTATGTATGTATGTATGTACGTACGTACGTACGTATGTATGTATGTATGTATGTATGTATGTATGTATGTATGTATGCATGAAAGCATGTATGCATATATGTATCTACAGATATAAAACTGAAACATGTTTCTGACAATTCCATATCCGACGTATTCGCTATGTATCCTAATCGTCACTCGACATTAATTCTACTGCAGTGTGGTTCTCAAAAGCGAAATCTCACGGAACTGACAAAGACACTGGTCATTGTGTGTGGTCACTCAGACAAACATCCACAGACAGTGTTCAAGATTTGCAAATCAGACAGTCAGACGGTGTACAGATGAGTAGTAAACGGTTGAAACGACGTCGTAAGTGGGCTATATAATAGGCATTAGGCCCTATATAGGGGCAGGGTGAGAATTGCCGGGGGTAGGGGGAGGGTTCAACCCCCTCAGTCTTTCTGAGAGCCCCATGTTAAAGTATGTTTTCACACTCCGATTTCAAGTGGATAATGGTCCAACCCCCCCCCCCCCAGTTATTTTTCCACAATTCTTACACTGCATAGGGGAAGTGAGTGGGATTTACGAGAAAACGATGTTTTCAGTTTCTAGTGAACGGATTGCAAAAGTTAGCAACTTCAGATTGCAGCCTGCTTCTTCTCGCGCACTGCATGGAGCGCTTCTGGACGGTTAACCTCATTAGTGGGGCTCACTTACTTACTTGCTTGCTTACTTACTTACTTACTTAATTACTTACTTACTAACTAACTTACTTACAAGTTACAACCAATCGAAGAGTCAACATAGAGTGACTAACAATTTTTTACTTCCCTCTGAAGATTCCAGTTGCTGCTCCTTCCCCTCTTCCTCCTTCTCTTCCCCTCTTCATGCTCCTCCTCTTCATGCTCCTCCTCTTCATGCTCCTCCTTTTCCCCTCTCTCTCACCTCTTCCCCCTCCTCCTACTCCTCCTCCTTCTTCTCCTCTTCATGCTCCTCCTCTTTCCCCCTCTCTCTCACCTCTTCTCCTCCTTCTCCTACTCC
The DNA here is from genome assembly GCA_945859605.1 of Lumbricus rubellus. Classification (NCBI taxonomy): domain Eukaryota; kingdom Metazoa; phylum Annelida; class Clitellata; order Crassiclitellata; family Lumbricidae; genus Lumbricus; species Lumbricus rubellus. The sequence goes on from OX243828.1 coordinate 5,074,792, forward strand.
TACTCCTCCCCCTCTCCCTCTCCCTCCTCTTCCTCCTCCGTCCTAACGAGAATTACCCGACTGTGCATGACGTACGTCGTAGGATAGGCCTAAATTCCATCGACTCGTAGATTCCATTGCAAGGGTCTATACAATGGCAAGGCTCGGTGTTTTGGGCCAAAGTATAGTTTCCCCGAGGAACTAAGGCGGGAAGGAACTGCGGAGAGGAGTTTGTGCATCAATTAGCCACAAAGGTCCTTAGGAATTTAGGAGCTTGCCCATTTTGAGTTTACACCTGTGTCCTGTGTATGCTATATATGTGTATATATATATATAATTATGTATATAATACCTATATATATATATATATACATGTACTTATATATCACATCATAAATTCCTCCACTGATGTTCATTGAGTTGGCAGTTAGTTCAAACGAATCTTTGATTCTTGGTCCGAAATAATACATTAGAAATCGACAACCCCTCTCCCCAGTTTACGTCCAAAATCGTCAAACCCCCCCATTTCTGGAAACCGTGGGAGAACGTTCTCCCAACCCCTCCATTGGTAGACGCCACTGAATGAGACAATGCCTTTCATTGGTTTCGTATCATTGTGCAATCACGCATGACGAAGATTGACGAAGAAAATGCCGTTAAAATTCATTACAACGTTCGCTGAAGAAACGATGAGTCAATTCGATGAGCAAACTTAGCACCAGTAATAATGATAAGCCTAAACTCCTGCAGTACACTGGAAATTACCGAGCAAACGCTCATCGTCGTCATCATCATCGTCGTCATCATCATCGTCGTCGTCATCGTCGTCGTCGTCGCAATCATCATTATCATCATCATCAGTTTCTCACGTCATGGATTTCAAAGCGATGGGTACGAATAAAGTATCTCCATTTAAATTCAATCTTTATGTCTGCCAATTCAGTCAGTGCGCCTCTCCAACAGTAGTCTGTAGACCTAGGCTACGCAGCTACGCTAGTCTTGAAAACTAAACAATTCGCCTAAAATAATGACACAATAAAAGGTGATTATTCGTAGACCGATCAGCAGACCGATCGCTGTGACATGAGAATTTAAAAAAAACCTAGTGGAAGTGTTTGTGTGCCTACCTGGTGAGTGGTCAAACGGGCTTTATATAGCGCCAGGTGTTGACGAGACTGAATACAAGGTGGCGAAAATAATACTGTTGAGGCAAACTCTGGCATCAGAAATAAAGGGAGGTTGCCGACGTACGTGTTCTTGGAAGAGCAGTGTTGAAGGAAGATACCTGCTCCTACCTTTTGCTCTCTGTCTCTCTTCGCCTCTTTATGTGTGTATTGTGTTTATGTTTGTGTATGTGTGTGCCTCTCATTCACAATTCAGTATGTCTATCTGTGTTTCTATGTCTCTATGCCTATATCTCTGTGTCTCTGTGGCTGTCTGTCTCTCTTTGATCACTCGATTTTCAATGCTATTATTTTGTCTGCCCTTAACAGGCTCTCTCACTGGCGTTCTTTTTCTGTCGGGCAAGTCGATCTTTCTGTCTGTCCGTCTTTCGAATATCTCAGTATTTCCTCCTTTTTCGCCAAACCTATATATATATATATATATATATATATATATATATATATATATATATACTCTCTCTGCCACACGCAAACACATGCACCCCTTCAATAGTATTTTCTTCTTGGCAGCTCACTTCTGTATATTTTGGTATTTTTCTATCAACCATGCAGACACGACTTCAAATACCAACTTCTTCAGCCTTTTAGCTCTTCTGAATGTAACGCAAGTGCATATGTCTTCGAAAATTCTCATTTCCACACATAAGTCGCTTCATGCAGACAACAGTTTATACACCTGAGCTACATGTATAATATCAAATCAAGTCCACAATAATACCAGGCTGCGTTATCCGCTCTGGTAACATATCGGCGCAACGCGGTATAATAATGACAAGCGACAAAATGACTCAAGACTTTTATACTCGAAGCGCTAGGTTGGTCTGGATTTCCGGCTTATCGACTATTTCGGTTTTGATGTATTGCTGTTTCGCTTTCTCAAACATGATCGTAAAGTTGAAGCTAAAATGAGACAGTTTTATAAACAAATTGTGCTAATATGTTCATTTTATGATTGGTTTAGCAGCACCGTGAATTGCGTCAGTAGGGCCTACTCAGTTATTGATAATAACATAATTATATCTTTTTGATACAGGTTGATATGGTGAAAAATTCGAATGTCATTCTGTCGATGGTAGATTTCGATGGGGTCAAAGTTATACTGAGGGCTTAACGTGTGCCAGAACGGTCATGGACGGCGTCCATGCACTCATTTTGAAATCTGAGCGCCGTCCGGCCAGCCACACTGGCAAGTTAAGGAGAGTCTTTTGGAAAAGTATGGGGCGTCCAGGCACTTATTTGTTTACACTTTTAGCACTGGACTTATACTTCGTTTAGAGTCTTTAGACCGTCTATACTCTGCGTTAGCATGCAGAACTAGTACGTGTTGCAGAGCTGTGCTACGACAATACTTTAGGCTGTGCTACGACAATACTTTAGGCTGTGCTACGACAATACTTTAGGCTGTGCTATACGACAATAGGCCTACTTTAGGCTGTGCTACGACAATCCTTTAGACTGTGCTACGACAATACTTTAGGCTGTGCTACGACAATACTTTAGGCTGTGCTACGACAATACTTTAGGCTGTGCTACGACAATACTTTAGGCTGTGCTACGACAGTACTTTAATTAGGCCTCCGACCAATTATTTGAAACGTGCGACTCAGAGGACACCTATAGAAAGTGTCCACGAGAGCGCTTCTGAGTGGATTTTCTTTAAGGGGCGATATATAAGTGCCTTTAACAAAAAAGTAAATAAACAAATTGTCCAATGTTCAGTTGATTTGTATGGGTTGTGAAGTGCAAACAGTATTCATTACTGACAGGTGAGATCAAGTCAGGATGATTGCAGTCTAATACCTGAAGATGTGCCAATCAGTTCAGGTAGGTCTACAGTTGGACATGCGGAGGTAGAATGCGCGATCGACATAATAAGAAGAGGCATAGGCCTATTATAGGCCTGTTATTATAGGCTTTGGGTTAAGTAATACTATACTGTATTGTGTGCATAGTCTACATGTCCATTGTATGAGTAGCCGCTTGGTATGGTACGTGGTGGCGGTGATGGGATAAATATATATATATATCATCATCATCATCATCAATATCCTTAGGCTCAATGCCCGTAGGAGTCCGATGCCACTCTCTGTCTGAGTCTGTCTCGTGCCATGTTGCCCAGCTTCAACCGGTCCGGTCAGCAGGTCTGCTCCATACCATTAACATCTTGGGGCAGCTAAACCACTGTCTGATTGAAGAGAATCGTGAAAAAGAGGCACGAAGGACAACGTGGGTCAATGCCCGTTGTGTCCCACGCTCTCTCCCCCGACCCTCTCCATCAGTCTGTCCTGACCGACCTGTGCATGTCTGCTTCACATCATGACACCTTGAAGCATCTGGGTAGCTATGTTACTTGTGTCGTGGTTTTGGCGGATTACAATCGTCTTGGTTTTTCACTGCCAGTGTATCGCCACCCATCTGGCAAACCTTCCTCATTTTGTCCGGGCTTAGGACCGGCACAGATACGTTGTTGGTTCCCTGTGGCAGAGGATGGATGCAGTTTAACGTCATGCCCAGGACTTCATATATATACACGGTGTCCCAATTGAAGTGAGCCCCTTTTTGTTTTGGCGATAAATCTGTTAATTCTGAATGAAACTCTATAAAATTTCAGCGAAGGTAAGAGGGATAAATTATCAATGTTTCCTGAAAATGTTATCCAGTTCTAAGAACAGTGTCCGAAGTTATACACATTCAAATTTGGGCAACGAAAATTTTGAGTTTCCAACATGTAAAAGATAGGAAATTATTGTTTGCAACTGCACACCTTGTAGGCCTATGCTTTCTAAATTAATAAATATGACGCCATATTTCCATCATTTCCATGTGAGGGAACAATAATAAAAATGGTTTTCAGCAAAGATGATTTGAGTTTAATACAAAAAATTAAGAGAAGAAAACGCTACGGTGCAAGAAGGTATTAAAAGAATTTCCTAACAGAAACTCGTCAATCGCTGCCTGCTATTAAGGCAGCGGTTCTCAACCGGGGGTCCGCGGACCCCTGGGGGTCCGCGGCGATGTGCTTGGGGGTCCGCGAGCAAGTCCTGAAAATTATATATTTCTTAGTTAAAACCGTAGAAACAGTCAAACAGATAAATTTTTGGTCAATTTTCAATATTTCCTCTTTTCAATGGCGACATGAAACTAATAATACGCTGATTAATCACAAATTCATCTGTTTTAGATGGTCGGTTTGCTCCAGTCTCTAGATAATAGGCCTAGGCCTTTATAGGATAATAGAGTCGCACAGTCGCGATAATCAGGGATACCACTCTGAATTTTAAAAAAAGGTCAGATCTGGTCGAAAAAAGGCTAGAAAAGGCTAGATTGACAATTTCTCTGGAAAATTTAAAAAAAAAATTTGGCTTGAAATTTCTGACGACCTTTTTTCTAGTCATCCGATGATTAAAATTTGCTCTCTTTTCCTTCCCGATAAAATTTCTGATGACCTTTTTAAAAGTATTTTGCTCCAAAATTTACAATTTTTGGTCCAAACTCACAAAATTTTCGACTTTTTTAGCGTCTTTTGTGCATTTTCATCAAAAAAGTCTGTTTATATGTAAAAAGTAGGAAAAACCGCCGTGAGAAAAAAGGCTAGATCCTGACAGAAAAACACAGAAACCTAGACAAGACCGAAAACACCTAGATCTAGGTGGAAAAAAGCTATGAGTGGAATATCTGTCGATAATGCGCCAAAGGCGCAAAATTTTATTGGGGGTCCGTGACCGTGGCCCAAAATTAAAAAGGGGTCCGTGAGTCTGAAAAGGTTGAGAACCGCTGTATTAAGGAATTGCCGGGCAGTGAATTTTTCATATTCCAGCACGACAGTGCTCCTGCTAATCGAGCCGAAGAAACTGTTGGTATGCTTTCAAGAGAAACTCCAGAGTTCATTTCACCAACTCTTTGCCCTCCTCCCCAATAGCCCTGATCTTAATCCACTGGACTACAAGATATGGAGCGTCCTTCAAGAACGCGTTTATCAAACTCGCATACGTGACGTTGACCACCTCAAACAGCGAATTGTAGAAGAATGGAATCGTGTTGATCAAGGGATTGTTGACAATGCAATCAATGAATGGCGAAAGCGCCTTAGAACATGCATTCGAGCTAATGGCGGACATTTTGAACATCAGCTTTGAAAAACAACAATTGGCTCAAATTAATTTTCTATCTTTTACATGTTGGCAACTTCAAATTTTGTTTGTCCAAATTTGAATGTGCATAACTTCGGACTATGTTGATAGAATTTGATAAAATTTTCAGGAAACATTTATAATTTATCCCTCTTTCACGCTGTAAAATGTTATGGAGTTTCATTTAGAATTAACAGATATATCGCCAAAACAAAAAGGGGCTCACTTCAATTGGGACACCGTGTATATATAAAATGAAGAGAAAGACACAGAATGTAGATGAATGGCGTCGTTGGACATTATGATCCTGTACTGTAGCCTATATAATAAATATAATAGTATATGTACCTATAATATATTATAGCCCGGGTCCATATATAAATGTCGCTGGGATCCTGCCCCTCTCGGTGGCCATGCATGGGTAATTTTATGACCCCAGGCTTATACTTTATGGACCTAGATGAGATCCGTACTCATAAACCCACAATTTCGCCTAACAATTATAAGATCTGAAGCGGCTTCAGACCCAATGACCATGCACACAGCGCGTATCATAACGCGAGTGGAGAACGAACGATAGGCGACAATGCAAATGTGCAAATGAGAGTCAGTGTTGTTTTCCGAAAACTGCAGCGAATTTCCTACACCAGTCTGTCTCTCTTTCCGCAAAATCTCGCCTGCAGACGGCGAAGGTGTGGCAGCTTAATTATAAATGTAGGCATCTACTCGGATATTTATATAGCGACTGTATGTGGACTCGACCCTATAATTACCTCAATGAATTTCACTATCCGCTCTTCTAAGCAGCCTGAAAGCAGGCTGAGCCTCAGCCTGCTGAGCTTGAGAGCAGGCTCAGCTTCCTGTCCGTCGATAGCGCACTTGATTCTATTTTATTCGGCGCCGCGCCTTTTCTGTTGCTGGCCCTGCAATCTGGAATGGGCTCCCTATGGAACTACGTCTAATGCCTAGAGCCTTGGAGACCCCGTTCAACTCTACTCTTAAGACTTTTCTATTTAGCTAGGATTGGGTCGGAAACGCTTGTGAGTAGAAGATCTAGAAGGGGGCCGCTGGGGCGCTACCATAAATATCAATTAGCCTATATGAAATCGCCGAAATGAAAAATGCAGGGCTTTTTTAACGTGCAGTTGTACACAAAATGTGCAGTTGTAGGAGCACTTCTGGGCAGTTAAAACTAGCAAAAAAGGTCATTGTTCTCCGATTGGAGGTAATTTACCATGGACGATGGGAAAGGAAAAAGGAGTTGTGCAGTGCTAAAAATTCCTTATAAACAGCCCTGTGAAAATGAATGAATTGATCGAGTCTGATCCATTCGCCACCGCTGTCCGCTTGAATGGACGCCAAACCATTTATTTCCTGTGTACGGACCGTACCAGACCAAGATTTAAATCTCTAAAATAAGCCACCTTCGGGAAGCGAATTGCGATCCCCACGCTCTCTTTTACAGAGTCGAGTGAGACGCGCGGCCAGCGCTCCTACCGATGTAGCTAACCGGGTCAGTATGGACGAGCATGCAGGCTTCACGATATATCGCATAAATGATCGTCTACCTAATCATTGTGGAGCACCTCAGAGCTTAAAGTGTGACTGGACGGTCATGGACGGCGTCCGTGCACTTATTTCAGAGTTGAAATTCGTCCTGCCCCTTATTATAGGCCAGAAGAGCCTGAAATTGTAAAGAGTGTCCGAAAAATCTGACGACTTTTTTTAGTCATCCGGTCGAAATCTTTTGAAAATTCCCATTACATTTGCCCGAAAATTCTGATGACCTTTTTTAGTCATCTGGTCGAAATCTTCTGAAAATTCCCCTTAGGCCTACATTTGCCCGAAAATTCTGATGACCTGTTTTAGTCATCCGGTCGAAATCTTCTGAAAATTCCCATTACATTTGCCCGAAAATTCTGATGACCTTTTTTAGTCATCCGGTCGAAATGCGAAATGTTCCGAAAATTCCCGTAAATTTGTATATAGGCCTACATTTTTTATATTTCCTGGTCTACTTGCCCGTAAACCAGACTTTCCCGAAATTTGGGGGGAGGGGCATTTGCTCTCTCTGGACCCCCGTCTTCTACGCCTATGAGGTCTAGTTTCAGTTTGACGACACTGCGTGTGATGACAAAGATTGTTATATAGCGTTCACCTCCTCATTTATCCTAGCGTGGGACTGGCAGGCACTGTCATAGTGAAAACAGTGACGGAGTTAGGCCTAGGTTTAACCTAGTGCAACTGTTTATTTAGGCTACGGCATACATTTTAAATAAACAGTAGTGCTGCCTAATGCGTGGGATTATGTAGGCGCCGCCTAAGTAGCGTTCTGCATTGTTTTGCTTTGGGTAGAGAGGAGGAGCAGAGAAGACCTATTCGAAGCCAACCAAGGGTGGAGTTTATCAGGGGCTCGGGGGCTAAGCCCCCCCCCCCACCCCAAGAGACCGGGAAATGTTTTAAGAGATTTTCAACAACCGAAAGAAAAATGGTAGGGCCTATAGGCTATTTTCATAAAATTTAAACCGAATGACTATAAAGTCATAAAGGTTTTTGGCCGGTAGGCCTACAAATTTTATAATTATTTATTTTCTGAAGATTTCAACCGAAGGACTGAAAAAAGGTAATCAATTTTTGTGGCCGAAAAACCAAACTCCGCTCATTAAGCCAGCCACGTTTCACCGGGGATGCTGATTCCCGCGCATTCGCGCTTTAGGCGCTGCAGGATGAGAATTTCCAAAGGGCCTTTGTGGGGTCCACTCCCCTACAGTCTTTCTTAGGATAGCCTACCATAGTAAAGTCCTAATAATTGTGCAGCTCAATTCCACATAAATCAACGTCTGACACATCCCAGTAATTTTTCTATAATTCTCTTATGGAAGCGCTGTATAAATCTCGTGGTTACAATTACGAAATCCGAGTTATTGGCAAGAATAACTTAGGCGTCGATGGAAACGAATGGTCAGATTGGGTAGGTCCCTAGGGCTATGTACCAGCGTGCGCATGCACAATAGTGCATGGCCCCATGGCTTAGTTGGTTAAAGCGCCTGCCTAGTAAGCAGGAGATCGTGGGTTCGAATCCCACTGGAGCCTTTTGTATGTCGACCAAGATTTGCGACCCCGATCTTTCTTGAATATTACGTTTCGACTGGTTCGAAAAAGGCGTTATATATATAGCAGTGCCGTTACATTACAAGCATCTTATTTCCTTTGTAATGTAATATTATAATATACAACGTGTATGCTCTAGTTTTCAGATTTCCCGCCATATGTTTGACGCGCTGTTGTCTAAACAGACGACAAATTTGTTTGCTTAAGTAGCAGTTCATTGAATTATTTGTCTGTCGTTTCTGTCAACGAATGTGTTGGCCCCATGGCTTAGTTGGTTAAAGCGCCTGCCTAGTAAGCAGGAGATCGTGGGTTCGAATCCCACTGGAGCCTTTTGTCGCATATGGCCTATGGCCCACATGGACACATGGTTAACCCTTTGAACCCGCCGTTATCCATAGAGGCATAGAGTTACGGAGGCCCCGGGTTCAAAGGGTTAAGGACTTGTAGGCCTACACACGCACACCCAATCACACGCACAGTCGCACACGCAATTGCACGCGTGTATACATCATTTTTACGTTTGAACTGATAGGCTAAGTCACCTGTTTTATATGAATGTCATTGCCCCCAGTTAGGGGAAAGGCTTGTATTATGGGCCAGTGTGTAATATTGGCCACGACCATATGTCTGCGGAGAGCTCTTAGGCCTACTGTGGGAAATAATCCGTCCACAGATTTCAACTTCCTGTTTTGAATGTGTCCCTATGTTATATGCTCATAACCTCTGCACGAAATTATAAAATGTTTTAGTTTTTATGTAAATTTCTTATAAAAAATTTCAAACTTCAGCAGCTGTTGTGTGGCTCATTATTTGAGTTAGGCCTATACTATGCCCTTTGGTTTCAGAAGGTAGGGAATTTATTCATAATATAAAAACGCAGTTATCTTGGTATTTAAAACATTCGTTGATCCACTTGATCACACTATAACGGACATTCTATAAGCATACCAGTGTGTGTAATAATTTAATATGGGCCTGTGTTCGAATGTGTAATATGGGCTTCTGCCATTCATGCAAGCAGACAAGCGTGTAATATGGGCCACGTTTTGTGTTAGGAAATTTTTTAAAATTTAGGCCTACAATTGCGGCCCATATTACACACAGGGTCGTGTAATATGGTCCACTTTACGTATTTAGAAAAAAATTATTAAAAAATTTATTTGAACAGATTAAAGAATAATTCCTTCATATTTGATCACAATTCACGCCACGTTATGCCTGGAATAAACGAACCGACGCATTCAGCTGCATCTGTACTCTGAAATAGCAAAGTTTCTTAGGGGCCCATATTAGAAGCCCTTCCCCTGGATGCTCTCAGCCTGTTGGACTCTGTATCCATTTTATCAATCATTCTAGGCTACTCAGTCATTCACTTTGAACGTAGGTTACCTGCATCATGCAGCATGACCTTCGGAGTTTTCGGGGTTTTGCGCTACCGGTACCGCAAATTGCGAAAACATATGAACGGTCCTTGATAAGCCCCTCGACCTGGAATGGCCTCCCCTTGACGCTCCGCTCTCTTTCTAGGACTTCTTCTCAGGCATTCCTCTCCCTAATCTTAAATATTCAGTTTTATTTGACCGCGCTTGGGTTGGGAGCACCTTTGAGTAGTACCATCGAAGAGGCGGCGCTATATAAATTCATTTAATTAATTAATTAATTAATTAATTAATCAGGATACTAACGTCTGACTATGGTTTTGATACTCTGCATCATCATCATCATCACCACCACCACCACCACCACCACCACCACCACCACCACCACCACCACCACCACCACCACCACCACCACCACCACCACCACCACCACCACCACCACCACCACCACCACCACCACCACCACCACCACCACCACCACCACCACCACCACCACCACCACCACCACCACCACCACCACCACCACCACCACCATCGGTTAATGTCTTGAGCATTAGGCGCCATAGAAGTCATTAATTACAATGAAATAAAAATACAATGCATGCAAGAAGGAATTGAAAACCAGATGTAAAAAAATCACTGCGTGTATTTAAGGCAACTTGTCACAAAAATATGTTTATGGTATAATTAATAGAAGCTTCAATCAAAAAACAAGGGGGTCGACCTGCCAGAGGTGTCAAGCAACACTGGGGCACAAATGGCCCGCAAATGTTTTTTGTGGCCGACAGAGTTCTCTGCCTAAAGACTAAAGCCTCAACCATTTGAGAATAAAAGTTCAAATTTGCCATTTTTGCAGGAATAATGAGTTTTGTGATTTTCTGATAATAAAAATTCCTGCTTTACAACCTAATTTGACTGCTAGTTTGCTAAAAAAAATGTACCATTAAAAATGCAAAAAAAATTTGGGACAGGCTCCGAGGCCTCCAAGATTGCATCCCTCATTTTGGTTAGGCACCTTCAGCAACCTGGCCCGTCACTTGCTGGAACATTTTGCCACTGGCCCACCCAAAAAAAAACTGGTTTGACACCTCTGATCTAACAATGCGCTAGTAAGTAAGTATGTAAGTAAGTGACAGTCCTTCAAAGATACACAGTAGCACAGGATTCAAGTAAATCTTAACACCATTCCCAGATAAATAAAAGTAGAAAATACTTCTACCAATAAATCAAACGTCTCTACTCATAACACCATACACAACAGCAGACTAATCTCACCAAAAATACATCTACTAGTAAAACTATCACCAGAAAAACTCACAAAAATACGTCTGCTTCAGTTAAATCCATTCAAAATGTATTGTATATTCCATCTGCCTTCGCACACAGGTTTATCGGAAGTAAATATAATTTAAATACTATATCAGTCTTTTCTTACAAGTTGGAAATCCTTTTATGTCCTGGTAAGTTAGCCGATCGATGCATACATTTAAATACACCGCGCTAAGGATTCATATGGTAGTTTTGTAGTGGTAAAGCCAGTGGCGGCGCCAGCAATACAATTTCAGCAGGTTGTGTCAGGGTCATGGAAGTTAATGAGCACATCGAAAAAAAGTAAAAATTAAGAAGATATTAAAAATCCGCTGAATTTTTCGCAGGTCATACACAAGGCAGGTCAAGAGCTAATAAATAGTCCGGTCAATATGTATGTATCTGCACTTGTTATAGCGCCCTTTCAAGATTACTACTCAGAAGCGCTCCCGACTACAGCACGGACACTGAATCGGAGTTTCATGCCGAATCGCATGAGCATTATTGCGAGTGAAGTACTTGCTTGCCCAAGGTCCCTACGAAGAGGCTTGAGGTGGATTCGAAATTGCAACCCTCTGGCTGCAAGGCAACGAAGATACCCAATGCACCATTGCGCCCCACTAATGACTCGCCGAGACTTATGGTGGCGCCCCCACTGCATAAAATGTAAACTCTACCAGGCTTTCCGGTTTTAACTTATCGCGTACAGGAAGCAAATAATTCTGTCAAATTCTTGAATGTGACTGAGATCAAAAGTATTACAGCTTTTACAAAAGATGTTTGAAACTTCAGACACTGATAAAATTCCTACATTAGAATCGCTAACAGGAAGGGGAAAAACATGTTCACTAGACATCCTTAAAAATGCACAACTAGACTGCACGTCTTGCTATTATGCAACCCAAAACGCGTGTCCCGTTAAGGGGCCATCCATACATTACATAAAAAATTCTTTATCATACCCCGACCCTTCTCTTGCACCTCATACATTTTGTGAACACTCCCCATGTGTATGTACAACTAAGTTTCTCTACGCGCCTCCATTTTACAAAAGTTGTTTAGCCATCAGTTAAAATTGCACATGTAAATAGGGCGTCCCTGTTAGTGGGATATTCATCCCTTAGGGCCTTCCTTGTTGCCATCCGATTATGTGAAGCATCTTGTACTATGACTATTGTTTATGGTTGATGGTTACATTGATTAGTAAAGTCACCTATAAGACATTTATTTTACCATAGGCTATTATTTACAGAACAGACTAGCCCCACATCGTTTTTATAAAATTATAATGTAATAAATAGCCATTGGAGGACTATTATAGGATATAATATAATACAGAGTTATAAATATTAAATAGGCTAATGTGGACATCAAAATCAGAAAATTATTACGCATGTATACGCAAAATCACCCCTCCATCGTCCTTGTATACGTAACATATGGATGGCCCCCATGTGTCAATCATAATCGTCTTGAATTTGACTGAGATCAACAAGTATTATTACAGCTTTTTCATAAGATGTTTCATACACGTCAGACACACCGATAAAATTCCTACATTAGAATCACAAACGGGAAAGGATAAAACATATGTGTAGACATCCCTAAAATGCATGACTAAACTGCGCACATTCAGATATAATGCCTATCCACGATTCGGAAAAACCAGGACTCACTAGCATAGGCGACATTTCAGGAGTGGAGGGGGGGGGCAAAAGTTAAACCTTTGCCCGAAAAATCGGACGACCTTTTTTTAGTCGTCCGCTCGAAATTGCCCGAAAATTCCCATGACTTCTTTTGCCCGAAAATTATGACGACCTTTTCTTTTAGTCGTCCGGTCCAAATTGCCCGAAAATTTTGGATAGTTTTCTATGTTTCCTGGTCTGCTTGCCCGAAAACCAGACTTGCCCGAAATTTTGGGGGCATTTGCCCCTCTGGACACCCGTCTCCTACGCCTATGCTCACTAGGACGAAATCTGCTCGTTAAAACCCTAAAGACAGATGGCAAAATGTATTCACAACATCTTCCCTCAACACACCTGCAGCAGGCTCTGGTGATGCATTCAGAATGGGGGAGGGGGGGAACCGCAGTGTGAGAATTGTGGAAAACATAACTGAGGGTTGGACTATGTTCCTCGTGGAATTTGGGTGTGAAAAACAGATTTTAATATGGGGATCTAAGAAAGACTGGGGAGTTGACCCCCTCCCCCGGCAATTCTCACCCTCGGAACAGAATGACTTTAGAACGAGGCTATGTTTACAATGAACCATGGGCACACACACACACACACACACACACACACAAAAGCAAGAAGGGAAATTGCCATTGCCTTGAAAATCTACACGTAATTTTTTAATCTACTACTTTTCACTTTCTGACAAAACACAAAATTAATTAATGATACGACGTATGCAAAGAGAAATGAGGAAACCTACATTTAGAAAACGCTATGAAAAATACCCAAGTCCTTAATTTCCTGATTTGCATTTTTCAAACTCTTGATATAAAATTTTAAAGTTCTGTGACTGTTGCGCTTTTCCCCTTGCTACAAAAATATATGTGGGCGCCCATGGAATGAACACAGCCTCATTGAAATGAAAACTCCATTAAAAAAATGAAAACCTTCAAGAAAGTGTTTTTCATTTTTCAGCTACATATTTAGAATTCATAATATGACCACATTAAATGCAACCAAGTGCAAATGCTAATTCTATGCAACTACCAAAAGTAGATGCTTTTGAGCCACAGGCATGGTGAGAAAATGTTTTGAAAGGGGTCTACATTTTGGGATTTTTAATTGACAATAGTCACAAGATAAATAGAATTAGTTCTAAAAAATACGGAAATGATCTATTTTGGGGTTTTAACCAGTAAAACCCCCAAACACGCCCATGGCTTAAGCTTATTCACCAAAATCCAGCTTATTCACCAAAATCATCACCAGCTCCTCTAGTATAATTCAAATGCTTTAAAATACTCTAGATGTTTAAAATATAGAGTTAAAACTGCCCAAAAAACCAGCTTTAAAAACAACATTAAAAATGTAGGCTACGACCAATTACCTCAAGGACTAAACTACCACAAAATCATGGTCAACAATACATGTAAGTTTATGTGGAATGCATCACGTAATTTCAGAGTACACCAGTGGCGGCGCCAGCTATAATTATTTTATTTATTCAACAAGTCAAACAAATTTAATGTAAAGGAGACATTAAAAATTCCAAAAATTTTGCAGGTCGTAAGGCGGGTCAAGAAAAAAATAGGCAGCACGTCAAATGAACTGCCGTGACCAAATGGTAGCACCACCGCCACTGGAGTACACCGACTTAAATATAGTTTCATTTTTACATTACAATTAAAATATTTCCATTAATTAATAATTCATTGGTTACATGCTGCCTTATGAGTCTCTCATAAATGTTGCAGCGTCAACGATTTTATTCCCTTCTTCGTAATGCTTTATCAGATTTCTCCACATTTCATCGCATTCCAGCAGGAGTCGATTGCCTGAAAGAACAACAACACATCTGTTCACTGACTGCAAGACACAGCATACACGCACAAGTGACACTGAAACTAGACATAACAAATTCAATAAAATTTATGAAATACATATCTTTGTTCTCTGTGGATAAAACTCGAGCCTCTGCCTATATTCGCTGTGCAGCTCCCTCCTTTGACATGTTCCCGATTATTAACTGGTGGGCCAAATGTCTCTTTTCACTGACCACTTTCTTTTCCCCAGGTCTCTCGCACTAGAAGCACCTCAGACTGTTGTGCACTGCGAGAGGCGCTGAATAAATTTTAATAAATAATACATTTATAATACTACCGAATACAACTGCAACTGACAATACAAAACGAGAGCCTATTTGACCGAGGTTCGACTGGGAGCGCTCCTGAGTAGCCAACCTTGAAGGGGGCTGTATCAAATTCCTGTAATAAATGAATAAATAAATAACTACATATCTCATTAATCTGCGCAGGGAATTCATCCGAGTACGTATTTTCAGAAGCTAAATTTACTGCGTGAATGAATGATTGACTGACTGAATGAACGAGAACAAGGGGGAGGAGGAGGAACTCTTTTACCTATGACGATAAAGAGAGGAGGAAGAGGAGAAGGAGGAGGAAGAAGAAAAGGAGGAGGAAGCTGGATAGGAGGAGGAGGAGGAGGTAGAAGAAGAAAAAGAGTATGGGAGGAACAATTCTTACCTAAGATGATGAGACCCTTTCTTGCGCGAGTGATAGCGACGTTGATCTGATGATAGTCGGCGACAAAACCGAGATGCTTGCGTTTCCAGTTGAGACTCGGCCGACGTTCGATCTCGATTATCGGAAGAGAACGCACGGTCGACAGCACAACGTAATCCCATTCCGAACCTAAAATGATTCGATCATCGCGTTGAGAGTCGGTTTCAATCTTTCTAATTGGCAATTAATGTACGGTATGTATGTATGTATGTATGTATGTATGTATGTATGTATGTATGTATGTATGTCTGTATGTATATATGTACAGGGTGCGCCAAAAAAAAATACCCCCCCTAAGATTTTTGCCAATATCTTGACCAAATGTAAGAATTTCCAAATGAAATTTTACAGGCTTATAGACAATTCATATTTACACATGATGGCCAGATTTCATCAAAATATTTCAAACACAACAAAAGTTATGTCGCTTTAAGGGAGGTCACCCACCGTTTTTTGACGATTCAAAAACGCGACGCAGCAAAAAGTCAAGAAAAAACAATCTCATTATTTTTGCCAATATCTTAGCCAAAAGTAAGAATATCAAAATGAAATTCCACAGGCGTAAAGACAATTCATTTCTGCATATGATGGTCAAATTTCATCAAACTATGTTTAACAAAACAAAAGTTATACCACTTTTAGTGAGGCCACTCCCCATTTTTTGACGTTTCAAAGACGTAACTCAGCAAAAAGGTATCAAAAACACGATTTTTTTTCTCATCTCAAACAATAATTGTCATCAAATAGACTTAACATTGTCCGATGATCATTATTATTACTATTTAAAAAAGAAACAGGGTGCCAGCATAGCTGCACGTCACTGAGAAGTCACTTAGCAAGATGACAATCAAATTGGTAAATAAGGAATCTGTCAGATTAATCAACAGGTTCATCAAGACCTTTGCACAGAGACTCAAAAAAAGTGTTGGCACTGGTGGTGGGCTCATTGAACACAAGTTGGGAAGCACTACCAAGTTCATTTGACAACAGTTATTTGATAGGAGACTTAATAAAATTTGTTTTTGTTACTTTTGTTGCGTTTCGCCTTTGAATCGTCAAAAAACGGTGGGTGGTCTCACTAAGAGTGGCATAACTTTTGTTCAGTGTGAAATATTGTGATGAAATCTGGCCACCATGTGTAGATATGAATTGTCTATAAGACTGTGAAATTTAATTTCGATATTCTTATTTTTTGCCAAGATATTGGCCAAAAACCTTCAACAAATTGCATTTCGTTTTTGAAACGTCAAAAAACGGGGGGTTACCTCCCTAAAAGTGGCATAACTTTTGTTCCGTTTGAAATATTTTGATGAAATCTGGCCATCATATGTAAATATGAATTGTCTATAAGCCTGTAAAATTTCATTTGAAAATGTTTACTTTTGGCCAAGATATTGGCAAAAAACCTAGGGGGGTTATTTTTTTTTGGCGCACCCTGTATGTATGTATGTATGTACAGGTTGCGTTTCGTTTTTGAATCGTGTTTAAATGGTCAAAAAAAGATGGGTGGTCTCCCTAAAAGTGGCATAACTTTTGTTACGTTTAAAATATTTTGATGAAATCTGGCCATCGTGTGTAAATATGAATTGTCTTTAAGACTGTAAAATTTATTATTGAAATTCTTATTTTTGGCCAAGATATTGGCAAAAAACCTAGGGGAGATCTCTTTTGGCG
Source organism: Lumbricus rubellus (assembly GCA_945859605.1). Taxonomy (NCBI): domain Eukaryota; kingdom Metazoa; phylum Annelida; class Clitellata; order Crassiclitellata; family Lumbricidae; genus Lumbricus; species Lumbricus rubellus. Next base: position 5,091,815 of record OX243828.1, read on the forward strand.
CACCCTGTATGTATGTATGCATGTATGCATGCACGCAATCACGCACATACGAATACTTGCTAGAGCGTCCCTTTAAGTTATTACTCAGATGCGCTCCCAACTACAGCACAGGCAACGAATCGCAGTTTCATGCTGAAGTGCACGAGCAATTGCGAGTGAAGGACTTGCTCAGGGTCCCTATGTGGTGGCTTGAGGTGGATTCGAACCTGGAACCATCCGGCTCCAAGGCACTGAACCCACCAATACATCACCCTGTAATACAATAGTATATAATTGCAATGTTATGGAATTTTGCCCTAATTCGCTGTTCATTCGAGTTGTTTCGTGTTTACCCTGAGCTGCGACGACGGTTTGTGCCGTCACTTCCTTCAGCGTTGAACTATTCAGTAGTTTCTTGCTGATCTGTGTCGACTGTGCGCGATATTGCGACAAAACAGCGATCGATTTCGGAGCAAGACCGTACTTCTCGACCATCTGCCGAACCACGAAGACCTGCAACAAGAATCGATCGAAGAAATTAATTATCTACTCAATTTGAAAACAGCAACACCATGCTGGTTAGTCATCTGTTAAAGAATCAACTGCATCTATTTTGTATAGCTCCTCTACATCACATTTATCACATCCGACCAATCAAAACTTTGTTTCATAAATCACTCAAGTCTTTTTTTCTTTTGCCGTGGCTGGGCTTGGAGCGCTCCTGAGTAGGTTCCTTGAAGAGGCGCTATATAAGCTCATAGAATGAATGAATGAATGAATGAACAAACAACTTCGGAGGCTCCTAGGTTGAGAACCTACAAGACTCAATAATCACCTACAGGGACCGGGATCAAAATCCTGCTGTCCACATTTTATGGCAAGCTGTCCACTAATTTCCTCAACTTAAAAAATCAACAGATACACAGAATGGAAACGAAGCTGACATTGTTTTACCAACAAAACGTTCAACTTACAGCGAGATTAATTTCGACAATATTCGTCTTGGATTGTTCTCCTCCCTCCTCCGTATCAACCGCCAATGTCTCTTCGTTGCCGACGCAGTGCACCAGTGCGATTGGCTTGGTGCCTCCTCCTGGCCAGAACGACAGGGAAGAAGGACGTCTCTGTTCGTCCCTTCCCACCGTCAGTTTGCCAGAGTAGAACTGTTGCGAGGGAAATTCAGCAATTGTTTCGTGCTGTTTAGAACAAGATGGAAAACAATTGCTTGAAATGAAGACAGTGTCTTTTATCAGAATTACCAGATTAAATAATTTAAATGTATATGACACCAATAACCAATTGCATCTTGCTGACGATTTAACCAACCCAACTTTTGCCACAAATTTCATCGTTGTAGACAACAACTATCATGAACACCACAATCACCACCATCACTATGTTGACCACCAACATCCTGAACACCACCACTATCGCCATGTGTACCATTATAATCACATTGCAAGCATTGCCACCATCACCACTATCACCAAACCATCACAACTACTATATTGACCACCCCCATCCAAAACACCAACACCATCATCACATGTACCATAACAACCACATCGCAAGCATTGCCACCACTATCACTATCACACCACTTTCACCACCACAGTCACGATCGCCAGCATACCGACCATTGCCTATATCACTTCCACCAATGGTCACCATGTCACCACCACCATCACCACCACCACCACCACCACCACCACCAGGAAACTCCATATAAAAAAGAAACAAATTCTACCATTCTGTATTGCATTGTCAACATGCGAGCCGTCTTGGCGTAGCGTTCGAACATGGATTGACCGAGGCCGCGTTTTCGTGCACGACTCTCGAGTACGATCGGCTGCAACTGTTGATGATCACCAAGAAGCACGACCTGCTTTGCTTTCGAAGCAACGATCGGAATGAGACTCTCTGGCTCCATACACATTCCACACTCGTCTATGATCAACTGAAAAGAAATGCAGCATCCAGAATCAATCAATCAATCAATCAATCAATCAATCAATCAATCAAAATTAATCAATGCTAAAACTGAAATCACTCAATCAATCAATCAATCAGTCAGTCAATCAGTCAATCAATCATTCAATCAATCAATGTCACAACTTAAATCAATCAATCAAATTGACATTAGCCATTCATCGTCATAAGAACAACAGAAATCTCAGGTAAATTTAGAAATGAAAAAAATCAGAAAGTTTGAGATAAATCTGCAGGATTGGTATTGTATTGTATTTATAAAGTGCTTTTCTCAGCACATCAGCATCATATCGGTATCCCGCCATGCAAGTTAACACTTTTATCCATGCGTTAATCTTATGCAATTCGCAAGCAAAATTTTGGTGGGCCTGTCAACAATCTCTACAAAGAAACAAAGGCATCATTTACTAGCAACATATATGAACTGGCTGGGGCACATGTTGAGGGGAGATTCGCTATTGAGGATAGAAAGGTTGTAGGACAAAACCCCCCCTGGAAAAACCCCCCCCCGGACAAAAAACCCCCCGGACATTAACCCCCCCGGACAATTCCCCCCCCCCTAGGGTAGGACATAACCCCCCCCGGTTAGTGTGGTCCAAAAAAATGAAATCCAAGCTAGAATCCAAGACTAAGTCCCAGTTTGTTAGACTTGTTATTAGTATTATTGAGACCAAATTTCAGCCCCAGATTCGGACTAGAAGGCGGTGCTTAATGACACACAAAAATTACCACGTAGTACCGTATTTTCGCGAATATAACACGCGGGTTATAAAAGTTTTTACAAACCACGCACCCTACCCGCGGGGTATACTCGGGGGCGTGTTATACAAATTATTTTTTACACAGCCAAATTTTGAACCAGATTATTTTCAGGTCATGGTCAGAAACTGCTGTAAACAGGTTTTTACTTACAATACAGAGGCATGGACGTCGACGAAATGATAGGGCATAAAGTCCGAAGTCAGTACAAATATTCGTTTATTATCATTATCATAAAATGTCAGAGCAGCAGAAAATCACAATTGAAAATGGAAAAAATATGATTTGACTTTAAATATAAAATTCAAATATTACTGTATATAAATTGTAATTGTCCGTCGTTTTCAATTCTAAATAAACGAATGAACACATAATATTCTGTATTATCGCTCGCACAGCGCAGGTATGGAGTCTAGGAAATTAAGGCTTTGAATTGTTATAGCGCATAATTTTGCGGTTTTCACACAGTCGTTAATCCTCCTTTTTAGTGTCATCCGCTAGCTCTTCCACATTAAAATATAAATATTGTCCACGGCATCAAAAATGAAGTACAAATTTGCTAGAATGGCTTGCTAATTACCAAATTGTTTCATCCCAACTTCTGTGCAGTGACATGGCGAATGCGTGAATGCCATCTGTGAACCCGTGTAAAAGTCAGAATTTCCTGGCCAAACCCACTTTATTTCGTCAATTGATATATCAAACAATTATTATTCGCTAGATTTATCAAAACTGGCGTCATTTAAAACTAGTTCTTCAAGCAAATGGCGATTTTATACGGGAATCTATTCCTCCGCAAGGGCCGCCATCTTGGATTATTCGAATATGCGTTCGTGAAAGTAGGCTAACGCGCATTCGTTCCCACTTTAAATATAATCATCCACTTATAAATTATACATGCTTAAGTATGTTTTCTTGGCATAAAGACGTAAATTTTCGATTTTTAAAAACATTTTCTGGTCAAAAACCGTCGTTATTGAGAAAGCCAATACTAGGCCTAAGTGTAGAGCATAAACTCGTCATTCCCATGTCACGATAGTAGGTTATATGCTTGTAATTTAAGGTTATATGGAAGTGGGGGTTGATTAAATAAATTCTGGTTTCAATATAACTTGAATTGTCGATAAAATATTACAATGTGCGCATAGTTAAATTCACTAAAAATACTTTTACCAAGATCGCTTTGCTTAATGAAACCGGCTTATGTCGAAGTCTTCCTTTCAGGTTAGGCCTATAGTTTTTAAACGACGAATACCTTACCTTGTGAAGACCTAACTGGTGCCAGAAAAGAATCAGAAACAAGGTAATTCGCGCTTACAAGGAATCGTTATATTTATAATTATAGTAGACTTGATTGAAACGTTCATTTTAGCAGGAATCTTCCATTTAAAAAAAGATTATTTTAATTTGCGTTTAATTGAACCAGTTACCAATATACACAGGCAAAAATTATATAATGTATGAGTCACATGAACGTTAGCGTACACGTTCGAGTATCACGTGTAGTTTGATGCACGAAAATGGGTGCGTCCTATAGTCGGGTGCGTCTTATATAATTCAATTTTTACTGAAATCGCAAAAAGTAGCGGGTTATATTCGGGTGCGTGTTATACCCGTGTGCGTGTTATATTCGCGAAAATACGGTAGTATTTGCTAGAAATCTTGATACCTTTCTTCTTTGGTCAAAAACTCAACATATGTCATGTAGATGAGCTTGAAATAGTTTCTGTTGTTTATTTGTATGTGCACTTGTTATCTGCTTGTTATAGCGCCCCTTCAAGCCCCCTACTCAGAGGCGCTCCCGACTGCAGAGCGGACACTGCATCGGAGTTTCATGCCGAAGCGCTTAGCAATTGCGAGTGAAGGGCTTGCAACTTGAGATGGATTCGAACCTCTGCCTTCAAGGCAATGACGCCACCACTACACCACCGCGCCCCACGTTGTGTTATCATACTTACCAGAATCAACACTACACAGTTAGTAACTGTTGTTAAGCCATTAAGTGACAAGTGTATTTTATGGAAATGAAACTTCTGGTGATTTGATCATGAAGGATTGAGATTTTTGGTGCCAATTTCTGCATTACTTGTGTAGCCTACTATCCTTCTGTCCTGCGCTTTCATGGAGTACCATTAACAAGGAATGCTTAAGAAGACCAGGATGGAGCGTACCGAAGTTGAAAGATCTGATTTTGTACCACCAGATTATCCAGTGGTAGCACACAGTGGATGGGAAATTCCTACCCGAGATCTTCAGAGCAGGAAATGTTAACCGCCTGCCAGTGCTGGTTTCAGGTGATGGTGTGTATAAACTCTTAGGCCCAAATTAGCTTCAGTGGCAGGATGCAATTCAAATCCAAAGCAGTTCGTTATTTTCTGGAGTTATGGAAACTCACTGATAATATGCAGGCCCAGAACTTTGATACATTATGCCAGCACCGGAATTTTCAATAGAGTGCACGATTTTGCATGAAATCAAGATAGGTCAAGAGTTCCTGTGGCTGACCTGCATGTGATGGAATTGATTTTGGCCATAAGCCTTCTGCAAGTTCCTGTGATTTATCGAATTCACAATATATTCCAATGTTTAAAAGATTTAATGCTGCTTGGTAAGGTGTGACACTTGACAACATCTTAGGACTGGAAGTCACATCCGGTACTGAAGCCCTCCATGCAAGAGTATTCAGTTTTCTCAAGTAGGCTACTTTGCTGAAATAAAGTCAGTTTTAGATAAATTAACAAGAACTCATTCAGATATCAATGGTTGACATTGGAAGTCAGTCTTCAATAAGAAACTGGAGTCCAATAATAAAAATGCACATTGGATGGCCCATTGGCCAGGTTACTGTATGACATCAAAATAGCCTATACCTTTTAGTGCTCAACAAAGTCAACATGATGTAATCAATCTAATTAAGAAGAAAAAAACTCGGATTCATCAACTTAGGCTATGTAATTTGGTGGCCTTCGTCACACAAGGGCATGGCTAAAAGACTTGCTGCTGTAGCTGCAGGACAAGATCTTTCAATATGGACATATATAGAAAATACGAGTAAGTTGCCAATGCAGGAGATCAGCTTTGCTTCCATGAAGGTCCTAGAAAACCACCAGTAGTACCTTTCAGATGAGGTTGAAGGTCTGTTACGTGGCTATTTGCCCATAACAGACAAGGTTAAATATTCCACAGAATAACTGTGAAGCTTGGTGAGAGGATGGTGAGGCTTAGTGATATGGCGCTGAAAAAGGAGATTGCATGGGTGATTTTGCATCTCAGCAAATGAGGACGAAGATTGATGATTTGAAGATTGATTGGTGATTTCTTTTTACACTTCTACCAGAAAAATAGATCGAGAAAGAGGATTACAAAAAGACAGAGACTTAATTCAACAACAGAGTGTTGAACAGCATGTCTTAGAGATGTGAGAAGTTGTTTGAGGAATTCAATTGGCTTATCACTGATGTTGTTGAAAAGCCAAGTGGTCGGGGGAAGTAGGAAATCTGTCCCCACTCACTCATTAAAGAAATCTGCTGTTGACACAGTGCCTGCTTACAGTGCTTAGACTTCTGCATTATAAAGACTTTATCGGATGTTGAAGTAAGAAAACGAGAACTATCGACATTCATGGACTTAACGATGTTTTTTGACAATTTTTAACATTTCTAATTTTTCAAACCAACTCAAATTTTAGATTTAATATTGCTTAAGTACCACACATATTGTCATATTACAGCAATATTTGATTTACAGGCCTATTGAAAGAAACTACGATTGTATAGGAATGTATGCTCGACACATTATTTTTGTACAATTAGCGTCTATTACACTGGCCCATGCAAAGTAACACAGTCGCTTAGCACCGCCTTCTAGTTGGAATAGGAAGCTGAAATTTTGTCTCAATGATACTATTGATAGGTCTAACAAACTGAGAGGTAGTCTTGGTTTCTGGCTTGAACTTTATTTTTTACCATGTATCTGTGAACCACACTACCCCCGGTAGAATATATTGCGCATAAGTTGTCGTACTATAAAACGGAGGTCGTAAGTACGCAAGTTGGAATGAAAAGAATTCTCGCTAAATAGAAGCCGGATTGATACAAATAAATTTTACTTAAATGGAAGCTGGATTGATGAAAATGTTCTTGCATAAATGGAAGCTGGATTGATGAAAATGTTCTTGCTTAAATGGAAGCTGGATTGATGAAAATGTTCTTGCTTAAATGGAAGCTCGATTGATGAAAATACTCTTTCTTAAATTGGAGCTGGATGGACAAATATAATTGTCACTTAAATAGAAGTTGGATGAAACGAATTTTTGCCTCATTGGAAGCTGGATTGCTGACAACGATTCATGCTGTACTAGATTACACCAACAGGTATAGCTTCATATCGGAGTGACTGAATGACACTAACAAGTTATAAGTTCACGCTTGAATGACACCCGTATGACACTAATTAGTTGACACAGCACGGGGAACTGTATAATTAGCCTAAGTTTAAGCAAATTATAGGTCTACCTGCACTTGTGCAGCAAAGGGGGAATTGTCCAGGGGGGGGGTTAATGTCCTAGGCTAAATCAGGGGGGAATTGTCCGGGGTTTTTTGTCCGGGGGGGGGGGGTTTGTCCGGGGGGGTTTTTGTCCAGGGGGGATTTTGTCCGGTCACCATTGAGGATAGTACTCGAGAGAAAAATGGAGGGAAAGAAACCACCAGGACTACCACAAAAGATGATGATGGATGGAGAAAAAAAGAGATGAAGATATAAATAAATCAACTTCAAGGAAAAAGCACAGAATAGACAAGATTGGTGTTGTTGAAATTTTAGACCTGCCTAAAAGGGCAGAAAACTAAAGAACAAGAAGAATAATATTGCAAGTAGAGACTAGTAAATAGTAAATACACAACCGAATTAAAAAGCGCGGACTCACCTGCATCACGTTGATCCCGTTAACTTTAAATCGCGGGGATCCGCTTGTTGAGCAAGTAAGCAGGATGATATTCGCCAACTTCAGCAGTTTACTTTCCGCTTTTTTTATAGCCTCACGGAATTCCGTTAACTCTTCGTCCGTTACGTCGTCGGGGTTTTCCCGAATGCGTTCATCCATTCTACGCAAGAACTCTGCATTCGTGTTGTATCTGTCGTCGCGTAACATGTGATGCAACGAGATCTGCTTGAGTTCGTTGTCTCGTACTTTGTCTTCAAGTCGGTATTTCTTTTTGATGAGGAGCAGCTGGCGTGGAATTGGATAATCCTCCTTCTCTACTTTCTGGCTGTAAACTCGGATGATCAATGTGTCCGGAATCTTCATTCGCATCAGCTGGCCTGAAAGTTTTGAATCGTTCATTCTATGGACTTACATGCATAATTATATCTAGTGCCTCTTCAATAAACCAAGAAAGCTACTCAGGAGCGCTCCCAGTCCAGCCATGACGAAAGAAAAAGACTTGAGAGCTTTATGAAACAAAGTCTGATTGATCAGACGTAATAAACACAGTTTTGAAGGGAGGTTATTCCACATGGACAACCGAGAAAGTTATATATGGTATGGTATGGTATATGAACATTTGTAAAGCGCCTCTTACAGACTAGCTATTCAGAGGCGCTCTCAGCGTAACAGCTCCGAGGAAATAAAAAAGAATTTAAGTAGCGAAGGACTGAAGATGACACGCCCAATAAGATCTTACTACGGATAGCGGGAGGGAGGTCATTCCACAGAGAAGGGTCTACAACGGCAAAGGCACGGTGTTGGGCCATGGCAGTCCTTGTCCCTGGAACCAATAGATCAAGTCTATCAGCAGACCTACGGTTATCAGAAGTTGAAGAAGAATGCACAGAACAGGGAAGAATGGAGACGTCAAACATTTGAACCTGCCTAAGGGCAGAGAACAGAAAGAAGAAGAAGATCAGCAGACCGGAGAGGCCGCAAAGAGACTGCAGAGAGGGGTTTATGCATCAAGTCACAAAGGTATTTGGGAGCTTGTCCAGTTTGAGCTTTCGAAACTAAGAGCAGTACCTTGAATTGGATACGAGAGGCAACGGGAAGCCAATGAAGAACATCCGTCATGTAGGTAGAAATGTGTGAGTAGCGAGGTAGACGAGCAATGAGTCTGGCTGCTGAGTTCATAACTGACTGAAGGGATGATAAGCGAACTTTAGGAAGCCCAGCAAATAGTGAGTTGCAGTAGTCGATTCGACAGCAAATAAAAGCATGAACAATGGTTTTAAATACAGAAGAGGAAACAGATCATGTTATTATCACCTTAGGCGTCTGAGAGCCATCAGAAGATCTCTTCTGATGGCTCTCAGACGCCTAAGGTGATAATAACATGAGCGTGTCAACTGTGAGAGGTGATCAGAGAACGAAAGGGTGCTATCAAGAGTGACACCCAAATCACGGACACTAGAAGAAAATGTAAAGTCAGGGTACATTGAGGACAAAAGAGAGAAGTTAAGTTTAAGAAGCTGCTGTTTAGTACCAAACCAGATCAATTGCATCTTAGTGGGATTTAAGGCAAAGTCGGTTGGCAGACATCCATGCGTGGATATATATATATTTGATCTTTTAGTTCCTCCTACTAGAACGACTATGGCTCAGTCCCGATCCTTTGCATCAATTGGCCCCTCTCTTTGGAATACTCTGTCTCCATATACTCGGTCTCAACTTCTAACTGGTAATACCTCCTCCTCATTTTCTTTCCTCAAAACTTATTTCTTCTCTCGTGGCCTTGCGCACTGGGAGCGCTTCTGAACGGTTCACCCTAGTAGAGGCGCTTTATAAATGTTTTAATACGATACGATATATATATATACACTGTGCCCCATAAAAAAACACACCAAAAAACTTTGTCATGAAACGCATGTAAGTCTAATGATAAAATAAGAAAAAGTAATGTTTCATTTAAGAAGATGTTCAAAGTGATGTCTCTTCGCTTGAACGCAGGCTCTTAGCCTTGGCCGCCACTGTTCAATAGCTTTGTCAATGACACTCTGCTTCAACTGTGCCCACACAACGATGAGGCGCTCCTTCAACTCGTTGATGTCCCGTATTGCTGTCTGGTAGACGCGTTCCTGTATTAGACCCCAAATTCTGTAGTCAACGGGATTGAGGTCTGGTGAGTTTGCTGGCCAGAGTTCCGGTCCAATGAAGCTTGGCGTTTCACGACGCAGCAATGCAATGGTGTCCTTTGCGCGATGTGTTGGGGCGCTGTCCTATAAGTTATTAATTAATCTCTGTTTAAATGTTTCGAAACACGCCTAGTCTGCGTCACTGCCTCCAACAGCAACCACTTCTGTGAGTAAGTATAATGTAGAATATTTTGTGGCAAATATATTTGAGAAACGGCGTACAAACTTTTATTACAATTGGCTTAGTTTTATAGCAGATTTTTGAAAAGTTTTTTGGTGTTTTTTGTTATGGGCCACAGTGTATATATAATTCAGAATGTTCCAGTGTGTAAGCAACATGCATACTGTGCATATATTCCTGAGACACAGACTACCAACGAAAACCTGAGTCTATGCAAATCAGATGTAGCACATTGGGTGAGCGAGGGGGAGAGGGTAGCGTAGGGCGGACGTGCTTTGCAGGCTGCTATTAGCGCTGTGTATTGCAGGCTGTCTGTTCTGTTAGTAGTTAAGATTGATGTCTTCTGTAATTTGCGTTCTTGTGGTTTGTCTCAATTGCATAACTGTACACTGTAACTGGCTGCCGTCTGTCAACCGGATTGTTCAAAAAAGAATATTATTATTATTATTATTATATATATTTTTTTAATTATAACTTCATTTATTGAGAAAACAGACAAATTCCTATTCTAACATCAACTCCGAAGAGTGAAAATTGCTGAGACACAGACTACCAACGAAAACCTGAGTCTATGGACTTAAATATTATGATGAAAATTTATCTTAGTGGCAGGCAATACGACACATTTGGATCGTGTTCAACATTCTACTAAATAGTTAAATTCGAAAGAGTAGCAAGTCAATTACACAGATTACAGCCTTTACACCACCGCACCAACAACTTCTAAAAATGCTGACATTGGGAGCCCTATGAAGTCTTTTCAAAGGATCTATTGCTTCCTATAGCTCAAATATTTTGGAGTCCGTCTCCATGATCTTATCACATACAAGAATCCGAGTTATCATTATTATTATTATTATTATTATTATTATTATTATTGTCACCACTTAACCTGATGACAAACAAAGAAAGGAACAAGACTGCAGGTTACTCACCGGCGATAACATCAACAGATTTGTTGGACGGTCCGCAGCACATGACCTGAGGGCGCACCTGGTGCTTGTTGTTGAAACTACCGGGCAGAGTGTCGTTCACTTTTCGGAAGAGGTACGCCAGCTGGACCGCGACCACGGTCTTTCCGGTTCCTGGAGGACCTTGGATGAGCGAGAATGGTTGCGTCATGGAATGCTTGATGGCGTTTCTCTGTGTGACATTCGCCACATTCTGACCAGCCTCTTTGTTCTCCCACGGTTTTACCATCTCCAAGTAGAATCGATCTAAGAGATAATTTTTAAAAATACACTAATGATTTAAAACCATTTACCCATTAAACCTTATATGCAATGATATCTGCATTTAATTGTATGATTTTAGCGTAAAAAAATCAAGAGCATCTACTTTGCATCTAGGATACAGCGAAATATACCCCTCAAGTTAAACTCAGCCATGAACTGCTAAAGACTCTAAAATTCAGCGCTCGTCAATATGCTGGCGCCGTACGTACGCTTGGCTTTCGAGTGGCGCATGGAAATTTTGAGATCATGATTATGAAAATTTATCTTAGTGGCAGGCAATACGACACATTTGGATCGTGTTCAACATTCTACTAAATAGTTAAATTCGAAAGAGTAGCAAGTCAATTACACAGATTACAGCCTTTACACCACCGCACCAACAACTTCTAAAAATGCTGACATTGGGAGCCCTATGAAGTCTTTTCAAAGGATCTATTGCTTCCTATAGCTCAAATATTTTGGAGTCCGTGTCCAAGACCTTATCACATACAAGAATCCGAGTTATCATTATTATTATTATTATTATTATTATTACATAAATTTCTAATGCACACAAGGTCACACCGAAATGTGAATCTGAGGCACGGATAGTTAGTCACCAGAGGAAGATGCAGTCAGAGATCCATGTGCTTGAAAGCCAATATGAGTTGAAAGGAAGCAGGTTACATTGAGACAACGATTTAAATTGCAAGTCTTACCAAGTGGAAGGGGGTTATGTCCCAGAGCGATGGATACAGCCAGTTTGCTGGCTTCATCCAAGCCATTGACAGCTACTTCCATGCGCCTGGAAAAAACAACAACAACAAACTAAACTTGAGAAAGTTGTCTTGAATCAAACCAATATCCGATACAATAATTCCGGAAATAAAAGGTTCCATACATCAATTTTTTATGATTTGCAAGTAACACATTTTCTTAGTAACGCAATATCTCTGTACATTGCATTGAAGAACCAGACAAAGATACAGCTTCGATATACGAGCGTCTTACATATTTCTCAAAGAAATAAGTCGATTTGCTTTAAACGTACTTTTGTCACTTCTAACCAAACACAAATCTGTTTATGATCCACTTAAAATACCGCAAATTTGAACTAATTACCAGTGATGTAGTACTCGAGTCCAGCGAAAGACTCGAGTCCGACTCGAGACCGATTTTCTGCGGACTCGGACTTGATCCTTAGTGACTCGTACTCGAACCCCTTTGGACTCGGACTCAACTTGGCTTAGCTGGACTCGGTCTCTGACTCGACTCAGGTGGACTCGACTACATCACTGCTAATTACACAGCACTTGATTTCTACCCATAAATTTCTTTCGCTTCGTTTATCGTAAATTCATTATAAAGTCCTTGTTTCAACTAAATTCTCAATTAACCCTTTTTAAATTTTAAGTCCGTTTTCAGTGGATATTCTCGGGTAAAACATTAATCGATCAGTCAACCAATCAATCAATATTTGTTTAATCAGAAAAAATACAGCTGTCACAGTAAACTCTCTACAAGTGCAAAAGCTACCGTACTCTACAAAACGGGCACATTACCAGTGCATGAAAAGCACGTATACAATCCACTGTATAGACCAATTAGACCATTATTACAATACAACACATTAAAATCATCAGCCTAAATCTGCGTAGCCTTCCAAAATGACCTCAGACGGCCCTAGGAAACATGAAATCCTCCTACCAATCTGGAAGTGGTTTGGAAATCCATTCCACCGTCGCAAGCTGCGAATTCCGACTTCCCAGCAGTTCGCGCGGCAGCTTCCCATCCGAATTCAAACGCAGCTTAACGGTAATCTTGGTCTTATTTGCGTCACACGACGCTCCCTGCGACATGACGCAATGTCCCACCCAAGTGTACGGTTCGTCCACCTCACCGACACCCGTCAGGTCAAGCTCCGTATTCGGCGCACAAGCTTTAATGTCTGAGTATCGCACGCAGAAGTATCCGGAGCACGCCTCTTCGTCGTCATCATAGTAGCTGCTTGCACGCTCCTCAACCTGTCGAAAAGACATCGGAAACCTGAAGTGTCTATCCATACAGAACCTGTAGTCCAGTTTGAAGATGCCGATGTAGGCCAGACCTCTGTAGAAGCTCTCCTCATGCCATTCAATCGGGACGTTATGAATAATGGCCGGGATGTCGTTTGACACGGCGCTACTTGCGGCCTGGATTGCAAGAACCGGTAACCAGAGGTCCTTGTACTCGTCGACGCTCCCGTAATGGATTCTCGTCGCCTTTCGAGCGTTCTTGCTCGCAAAGCAGGCAACCGCGTCTCTATGATGCTCGGTGCACATTTCACAGGATCGGTTTAGAGATATGAGTTGGACGTTTGGTACGAGAAGACCGCGTGATAACTCAACGGAGAGTTGGACCCTCACGACACCAGATTCGCGGAACCGCATGGAAAAGTCGCAGAAGTGTTGACCCGTTCCGACCAGGAGTCCCTCGGACGATAGAACCTCATCCTCAAAACTGGTCGCCCCAGGCGGATCTCTGGCAGACTGCAGAACGGCGACAACTTTCGGCTCTATCTTTGAGATTTCCGTTTCGCTCGTGAGAACCGCGAGCAGCTCCCTCCACAGACTGGATCTCACCTTCACGATGTACTTATCTGGGTTCAGCTTCCCATCTCTCGGATTCACGACGATTCTCCGATCCGAACGATCGACGACAGACGCGTCGTAGATTCGCTGCGACCATTTCAACAGCGCCTGACGACCGTCCGGCGAAACCTCCGGCTTATCGGCCGGCTGAAGCCACGCCGAGCCAACTCTGAGCTTGCTACGGAGCAGATGTCGAAGGGTCGGACAGGCCAGGCGAAGTTCGTTGCTGTCGATCATTTCAACAACCGGATAAACGACAATTGGTTTCTCCTTCAGAAATTGACAGACGTGAACCAGTCGCGACGCCTCTTCGAACTTCGCTCCCCTTCGAGACGCGTCCGTACACTCAAGACAAAGATCCGAGACCTGCCTCCTGGTGTACGGACACGGGCGTTCATCGATCAACGCGCCAAGCACACGGTGGACGACTACATCCAAGTAACGTCGGATGGGAGACGTGAAATGCGTGTACGCGGAGAGGTTAAGCGAGAAATGGCTCCGCTCCTCCGGGGTCACATCGCTCGCGCAGACGTACTGCGACTTGTCGGAGAGAAACTGGAGGTAGAGGAGAGCGACCGACAACTGCGGATGGTATTCAGGGGAAAGGACGAGCGTACGAAGGAAGTCCACATCGTCCTCCGTGTACGCCCTTTTGATGCTCTCCAGAATCGGTTTTGTTAACTCTATTTCCTCATTGTCGTTCGACACCCCCGCCTGGGGACCAACGCACGTGCATGCTCCCGAACACCTACATACCTCGCCGTTGGACTTGAACGGCCGCGTCAACGCGATCGTGTTCTGCGCCTCCCTGGCAAACCGCTGTTTCCACTCGTCCAGCTCCAGCAGGTTCGGCGGAAGCTGGTTGCGCAGCGGCGTCTCCCGCGGAAACTTCTCCATGAGCTTCAGCGCCACCTGGTGATTGGCGGCCACCATCATCTCCTCCACCAGCAGGTGAGCCTTCGCCGCTTCCAACCACTTGGGTTCGACTGTTGAGTGGTACGACGCCAGCGTCCCAAGGCGATTCTGGCGCCACCTCTTCGCAATCTCATGCAGCATCAGAATTTTCACCAACAACTCTTCCGAAAACGAGACGTCCTTTCCGCTAATTATCGCGTCCACCGCCTCGTAATCCAACCGCAACTTCGAGCGGATCACGCAGCGTTTGACGTCGACAGATAAAATCTCGGCCGCTTCGTTGATCGTAAAAAACACGGAGATCGTCAGCCTGTCCTCGTTTGGCAGAAGACTGCAGAGGTTAGAGCTGAGACGGTGGGGCAACATGTGGATCGGGGCGCCCGCCGCTTGATAGAAACTCGACCCTCTCTGCCTCGCCTCTTCATCAATTCTACTCGCCTGATTCAGAAAGTAGGACACGTCCGAGATGTGAACAACAACCTGATAACGACTCTTAGAGATTTCTTCGAAGCTCAACGCGTCGTCCAAGTCGGTGGATTGCGACCCGTCTATGGTGAACGCAATCTTTCCACGATAGTCGACACGGCCCTTGAGCGCGGCGCTCGGAATGGTGTAACCCACCGGGAAGAGCTTTCGCACCTCCGATTCGGTTTCCGTTTTGAATCGGTGTGGAATGTTGTGTTCGATGTTAAGTATAAACATTGCTTCTTCGATCGTCAATCCGGGTGGAATGACCTGAACGACAATTCCAAGCGGAAATGGAAACTTCGGATCCCATTTAAGGTATCGAACAACGAAAAGCTTAGACACGGCGTCGAATTCGTTAACGCTTTCGTAACGATGGAACTGTACTCTGCCGCCCGCCAGGAAACTATACACGGCAACCTGGTGCGGTTTCGTTCTCGGCCGACTCTTCAACTCCAGATTGTAGATCTTCGGAACACCTTTGTTGATCGGAACCATGATTCCAGAATTTCCCTCCTCCACCGTGCACACAAACAGACGATATTTCGGATTCATCGCCTGCTTCAGAATCCCGATGACCTGACCGAACGCCACCCTCTCCGTATCCTTCCGTCCCTCTGACTCGTCCACTCGAAGGACTTCGACGACGACCTCATCACCAGTGAACGCACAACCGCACTGTCTCCGACTCACGATCTTGATGTGCTTGTAGCGACACGGCTTTTCGAGCGGCCGCGCAAAGATGTTCTTCGTCGAATCGATGTTGATTCTGCATCTCTTGTACTTCTCCGGTTGGTTCTTCACCAGCGCAAGCAGCTTCTTCGGTTCCGCGCTGCCGTAGACCGCATCCACTTCGTTGTCTTCGTCCGATATCGAGTCATACTCATCGTCACAGTTCTGCTCGTTCAACCTAACGCCGTCACCGCGTCCCTCGTTCCCTCGGTAGGACACGAGTATGTGTCCCTCCCGTTCCTGCACCCGTATATCCTCCGATCTTATCGGGTCATCCTGGAGAAATCCTCTCCCTGTCGGAGCACTCTCCGTTCCTTCCAGTCCCTCCTTCACCAGCTGACGAATTATATCGTCCGCATCGAGCTGGAAATCGCGATTCCAATCTTCCAGGTCGAGAAGGTTCTTAACATCAAACGGTTCCGGATTCTCCGCTTCGTTCTCATCGTTCTCCGCTCCTGCATGCCTCCTCGGAATTTCCAACGCGTCCACAAACGCGTCGCATTGCATTCGTATCGCGTTCAGGTTCAACTGTGTGGGGTTTATGCCCTCTGGCCGCTGACCACAATATTTAAAATACTGGTGCCAGATTTTAGAGCAGCCCCCGATGGAGCAGAGTGCGACGGGATCACCGATGACAGCAAGGAACGACTTTGCACGAGTAAAAGCCGAATTGAGGAGTTTGTGGTCGGAGAGGAATCCGTAGTCGCTGCCTTCCGTTTCTTCAAATGAGTCGCATCGTTCGATGAGGTGTCGCGTTCTTACGGTGCTTATGAAAACGACGCGAAATTCTCTTCCTGCAAGTACACAATCAGCCAATACATCTGTTTCCGAATGTAGAATCGTATGAAAATTATTTTCAAAGTACATGAGATGATTTAAGAAAATCTTGATGAGAAAGGAGTAGCCGATACAGCTAATCAATCGATCAATCGATCAAACAAACAAACAAGACTTGATACGTAGCTCTCCTTCAAGATATCTACTCAGAAGAAATGAACTGTGACAAATCAAAACTTCAAAAGGGAAAATTGCAATTTAACAACAGAAAATCACAAGGTTTCGAAACAATTCTGTCAGTTAGAATTTCAAATTGTAATTATGCTACGACATAAAAACAGGGCAAAGGAATTGAACAGAGGGACGTAAAAAAACACAAACGTACCTGGAACATTTTGAACCCTAAGCACAACAACGCGGCCGAGATCTCGATTGCGATGACGTCGCATCTGCGAACGAATTCTGTTCACTTGGTCGGTGTAAGGCGTAGTGACAAGGATCTGGTCCGCCTGTTTCTCACCCCACTCCTTCGGCCATCCATCCAGAACACGGTTCACCTGCTCCACCACTTCCATGATCTCCGCCTCATTGTAGTACGACGTGCTGTTCGAATCCTGCACCTCACGTCCGTTCGCCGCGTAGAACGCCAGCGGCGGAAACTCCGCAACGTCAACCTGGACGCTTTTCGCCTTAAGACTCTCTTCTCCGCCGTAAAAAACCTGTGCGACGAAACGGATAATTTCCGGATGATTCCGGTAGTTCGCCTTCAGCAGGACTTTCGGAGTGAGGCTGGGATCGCATGGAGTGCTGTCGTACACGGACATGAGTCTTTCCACGAGTGACAGATGGAAGTTCTGTTCCCGTGCTTCGACGCTGTAGATTTGATCCGCCATTTGGATGTGATCCCCGGCGAGAACGATACACGTTTTGTCGTCGGCAAGGCAGAGCGGTATGACCGCGTGGCATTCATTCACTTGAGCGGCCTCGTCGATGAAGATATGAGTGAACGCACCTCTCAGTTTGAGTCGAGTGATCACGAGCGATGTTATTAGAGTCGTGACAATGATCTGGTTTCGAAGAATGTCGTCTTTCGTTGGGTCTCTAAAAGAGGAACCATCTGCTGACAAGAGACTGTGCAATCTGGCTTTTGGGTCGATCGTGCTGATTTTACGCGTCTTGTGGTAGACTCGTACGAAGCTCATTTTCGTAGTGTCCAAACGAGAAACGTGTGGATGAAAATGTCGCAGGATGTATTCGTCGGCCGCTCTGAAACAAATTATAAGCAATAAGAAATTAATAAATAAAAATAATAGTCGTTTAAATTCAAACGGGCACGCTGCATAATTATTACAATTCCTAGTAAAACAGACGACCGTGTTCATCATCACCTTAAACCCATCCCAAATTAAATCAGAGTGTTAAAAATTGCAAAGATTATTATGATCATTATTATAATAATTATTCACCATCACCACCACCAGTACCACCACACCAACAGTACCTAAACCGCCATCGGTACCACCAGCAAAGGCAGCAATACCACCACAACCACCGCCACCACAACAACCACCGCCACCACAACAACCACCGCCACCACAACAATCGTGCAAACAAAGGAACTCACTGGTTAGTCTTCGTGCAGATCAGAATCCTAACGTCGCTGTTGTTTGTCGAAAGAAGGATTGCCGCCTCAGCCATTGTCTCCGTCTTTCCTGTTCCAAACGGACCATAGACAACGAGAGGAGGCGGAAAGCGTTGGTGACGAGTTGAGACGTATTTGAGAATGACCTTCTGATCGTCATTCAGCTTAGAAGCATTGCAGCTTAACATAGAACAGCAACATATCAATAGAAATCAAACGTATTAATAATAATAAATGAATTTAAATCAGCATAAATCAATATAAATCAAGCATAATAATAATAATAAATGAATTTAAATCAGCATAAATCAATATAATCAATAAAAATCGACATAAATCAACATAAATCAATATAATCAATAAAAATCAATATAAATCAATTCATACACGATACGACATCAAAGCAGAAGAAAACATAATGAAAAAATCATTTCACCTGTCGTTGAGTTTGTATCTTTCTCCGATCGTCAGATGTATCTTACGGATATCTGGAAAGATGATCTCAACGTTGTTCTGCATCTCGTCGATGGCATAATGCATCTGGCAGAAGAGATTGCGGTTGATCTGGAATTGGATTTCCATTTCCTTCTGAACGTCGTGCTTCAATGCCAAGTCCTTGCAACATCTAAACACAAATGACAAATGATCACTGAAAATACACATATGACAAATTTTTTATTTAAAATGGCATAGATGCCTACATAAAAATTACACTATGTAATTACCTACTGCTAAATGGCAGTACATAAATGCTTACAGATAAATGAGAAATAGGTAAACAGCAAATTCACCTCGGATTGAAACTGAATGGCAAGAACTAATAATAAGCGAAATAATAAATGATGATGAAACAAAAATGACAATTTTTTAAAGCAAAATACAGTAATTTCATTGAATGACTTCCAAAAATTCCAGTGTTTCCTCAAATAGAAATTTAAACCAGTCAACTGGAAATATAAAAAATGTAAGTTTAGCAGTGGTGACAAAATGAGAAAAGAAATGAATACAAAATAAAGAATAATTTAAAAACAAAGCAATTAAAGCAACTATACTTTCAGCCAGTGACTCCCAAAAAATCCCACAAAACAAAACTAAGCAAGGCACCTAGAAAAAATCAGAAGAAGAGAAAATTAAATAAATAAAACAGATAATTAAACAATTGAATTAATTAGGTAAGTCAACAACCACACAAATTGTAAAAAATTTGACTAGACAAGGCAAAGTCTGGAAGAAATGCAATGATTCTTACTGAGGTGGTAGACTGAGAAAGATGAAATCGCTTCCTTGTAAAACTCGCTTTTCCATCTCCGCCATGACAGCTTCAAACACACGATTTGTCTGGTCATCGGTTGGTGCAAGAAGCACGCTCTGCACGCTGCTCGATATTAAACTTCCTACGATCGCAAAAACACCAAATGATATTCATCAATCAAAGTTCAGACCAAACCCAAATCACCTTTACATACGCATCATAAACACTTATTTAGTTGAAGTGAATTATTAAAACGTTTTGATGTATTCTAATATCTCGTAACACAAATTGAACTTAACTTCTCACTCATTCCTTTTGGCTTCATTATCTAATTTATTTCCAAATTGGCTATATAGTTAAGATTTTTATATGAATCAAATCACCAAATGTTATACTAACTAATATCATATCTTGGCCGCCACAGTAGTCTTTCCTCATCTTTCTCTTGCCTCAAATCCTGCCTTTTCCCTAGGGCTTGATAGAACTTGGAACACTTCTGAAAGGATTTTGATGAGAAAAAAGCGCTTTATAAATGGCCATATACAATATCATGTGCAGTTATGCTGTATTGTATTAACTAGAGAATTTTCTTTTAAAAGCCATCAGATTCCTACCCTCAATCAGCTGGTTTCTCAACGGAACCTTGGCAAAGAGTTGTCCACCTTGGCTAAACTGATATCCAGACAGATCATCTCCAACACAATTCTGGACATGAACCGTTGAAACGACATTGTATCTGAAACAAATGCATTGACATTAGTAGGGTAGAAATACGTCTGACAGACCAGTTAAGTATTATTACTAACTAGTAATCAATTAGTAATTAGTTAGCTATTATTAATAATTAGTTAAGGTAATTAGTTAAGGTAATTAATTAACCTATTATAGTAATTAGGTCATATTAATTATAATAATTGCATCAATTAGTAATTAGTATAGTAATTAGTATAATAATTAGGTAATTATATTAGTAATAGTAATTAATTAAACCTAACTAGCAGCGGTACAGGGCCCCCGCGCGCCATCGGTATTGCGTCATCGGTAATGCGTCATCGGTAATGCGGCATCGGTAGCTGTGAATGCTACAGCCAATCAGCGAGCGAGACTTTCATTAGCCCAGGAAGTGTCGACCAACCAGCGAGCGAGAATCTTACTAAGCCAGGAACCTGCGACCAATCAGCGAGCGAGATTTTCATTACCCCAGGAAGCGCCACCCAATCAGCGAGCGAGAACCTTGCAAGTCCAGGTATATGCGGCCAATCAGCGAGCGAGAATTTTAATAGAAGAATTTTAATACGACAATTTCTAAGTACGAAAGAACAAACACAACGGGTAATTGTTTTTCTTCCAACGCAAACACTTCTTTATTCAAAGAGCACACAATATTTTTATGCAATAATAATGTTCAACGAATGTTCAAATATTTACAACAAATAGTGTCCATTTTACTATAATACACAATAACTTGCTCCTTTATGCAATATCTTAACATATCTACAGAGTCCAAATGTGCAGAGTTCAACGAATTATGCGAGAGAGGCAATTTTTACGTGTCCATAGGCCAACGACTCCGACGAATTGAGTACGTAACGCTTATCATCATATGGGGAAAGCGCCGCTTTTCGAATTTCAACCGTGTGAAGGTCGTGTTTCTTACTTTGAATAACACAAAATTTCGATGATGTTGGCTTCTCCCCCAGTATACAGGCCCTATAGTCAGCATGGCGAATGCTCTTCTGAACGAACCCCTTCTTTATGCCCTTCGCCGTCTTCTTCTCTTTTTCGTTAGGAAGCAGCAAACTATACATTTTCGATCTCAAGCCGCAGAATTCCAAAACAGCGGCCCCATTGCACTCATCCTTAAACTTCCCAATTACCTTAGCGTTGGAGCGGTTGTGAAGGAAGTGCCCACAGGGGTAGTCTGAGGTGTCATATTCGTCTAAATGCTGCAGCATGTCTTTGTACACATCGGGTGTTTGTATGTGATAGCAAAGGCTATCTGTGTCCGTGAAAAGGAGTTTGCAAGCGGAATTGTAAAGAGGAATGATATGTTGGTAATGGAATTCGTACATTTTTAATTTTGAAATATCCAAAATGCACATGCCTGCATAGAGCGGCTTGTTCAAAAAGACGTTTGAATTTGTTAATTTTATGACTGTCAAATCTTCGTTTATTATAGTGTACGATTCGAAATTTGGTCGGGCAACAAATCTTTTCGCGCGCTTTCCACTCATGACTAATTTGACGTTTAGGTGCTTCCTGTTATTTTGCATGGTCTTGCCGTAAATAGAGTTGTTCATTAACTTGTAAAAGTCTTTTTCGAAGGAAGATTTGGCCACCTGCCGTTTGGACGTGTTGAAGTCGATATAGTTTTTCAACCATCGACTTTGGCGAAACTCGAGTATTTTGTGAATTTTGACCAATTTCAAGCCCATTTTCAGATAGAATTGTAAATTTCGGTAATGTACGACGTACCGAGTCTTTGTCATTAGATTTGGTGTCAACTTTTCGACCCCCACCCCAATTTTAGCCGAAATTTTCTGCGAAACAGACTTTGCGTAAGGAGATATCATCTCCGGTCGTATATGCAGGCTCTCGGGAGCAAGGGGATAGTCGTTGTGCGCGTCGTGGAGATGTGAAGGGTACTCCAAGTCCACGTCCAACAAATAGCCCAAGTCGTCGTCAGTCTGTTTAGTGGACAAGTCAAAATTTTCAATTTCGTCCGTCTCTAAGAATCTAAATTTGCCGGTCGGGAGCGGTTCGGACATTGCGTAACCATACAGATTATTACAATCCAAGTACATGATCTAGCTGATGGGATCATTTGGATCGTATCCTTGGGCAAGATACGGGTTGTTGGCCTTTGCGTATCGATTTGAAATCATGGAGACACCGCCTCTCATGCCCCGCTCCACAAAAAGGTATATGTCTGGGTCTGTTATAAGGTCCAACTCCACTTTTGTCATTCGTAAGCATGCGTCAAAACTAAGGCCGGGACTGCTGTAGTAGTGAAGTGCGTCAAGTCCGTAAAATTCCATAGACATTTTTCGAAAAGATTCGAAAACGTCAGCTAGTAGAATAACATCAGTCTGCAAGTACAGATCGTGATAGTCTTGCATAGTCTGCATGTCGAATGTCTGCCAAACCTGTTGGGCATAGTCATAGTCAGTCTGTGAAATGTCTTCTTCAGTCAGTTTGCTATAAAAGCAGCCTTTGGGAGGCAGAGTCCTTTCGGTCATTCTGCAGGCCGATGTCATATATTCGTAAGGGAATATCCCCTTACGCAGCAGTAATTTGTAATTGTCCGGAAAAAGTCGACGCAAATGGTTGAATTTGGAGTCACCCTCTTTCGCCAAATTTTTCACCAACACGTCCAAACCACAGGTTAGAAATTGTAAAGAATCCAAAAATCTGATATTATTGACTTCGAACGAAAGATATTTTTCCATGTTAGTGGCTATTACTTTGATTTCTTCGCTTGCGAACTCCTTTGTCATGTGTTTCAAGATGAGATGAGAGTCGTAACCCTTAAGGTTGTGGAACACGACAGGAAGGAAATAGTTGGGAGTTTTCTGCTTCTTAGCCTTTGTGGGTTTGCGAAATTTCATTTTCAAGTTGCAGGGCGAGCAAAGAGCAGAAACAAAGTTGCCAGTCATGTGACAGTGGTGTCGAACTTTGTTTTGAGATGTCAAAGGCGTAGAGCAAGAAGGACATGCTGTGCAAGAATCAAAGTCTATTTTCTGCAGAGGAGTCAGTGGTTTCATAGGCAAGTTGGTGGAAAGAATTTTGTTAATACGATTCTGTTCAGACTTTACATGAGAAAAGAAATGATCCATGACGTCAGGCCCAGAATAGACGTATGGTTTGGCATCATTCAAGTGCGGAAAAGAAGACACAGTCAGACAGCAAAACCCGCTGGGAGTGTGCGTGTCAAGTATTTTGGTTGCATTGGTGTTGGAAGCACAGTCGTTTGGCGCCAAAAACGACTCGAAATCTGCGTACAGGACATAAGGTACAGGCATTTCATGCTGCGTGTTTGTGAATTTAAGTGTGGCGTTTTCAGGCGTTGGATATCGCACGGACTGAAGTCGGTGCTTGCCACATTCCTCCATGTGTGCGTGTTTCCCAGCAGCAGTGGTGAAACAACACAGACAGTATGGGCAAGGGAAGCTTCTGTTTCCACAAGAATTACGAGTGCTCAAGAGAGCAGAAAGGTTTCGCACCGTGATGTAGTGGCGTTTAGCGCCATCATCAAGAAGAAGAAGGTTGGCAATGTGTTTTCTACCCCTGTGAGCACTTGCATACAGCGGTGTAAAAGTTTTGTCGTCCGGGTTTGAATACATGACGTTTATGCTATAGTCAGGATTGAGCCCCTCAAACAGTGGAATCTGTTCGATTGTCATGGGGAATTTTAGACCTCTAGTGAAAAGCTCTCCCATGTAAGGCTTATAGTGACTAACTCTGTGCGGATTGTTGGATTTTAAATGAGAAACTGCTAGCACGCTGTACAGAAAGCAGAACTCGTCCTCGTTTTGGATGTTTAGAGTAGCCCGCTTATTAACAATGTATTGTGGTGTAGGTATGTAGCTCGAGGCTCCCACAGGGTCGAAGACGGCATTGCAAATTTTAAAGTCAGCCACCCCATTTACCAACCAACCAGAACTTTCCGCAGTAAAGGCATCTACCAACTCATCGATTCTTTGCACGGCCTCTTGTAGTTGGTCTGCAATCTGCGACGAGTGTGTGAGTGTTGCCGGTACGGACTTGAAGTAGCCGATCGTCTGAGCTTCTCCGTCTGGCGTGGAGCGCTTGAAGTCCACGTCGACCGCCACGTACCATTTCACCGGTCTAAAGAAACAAGTCGTGAAAATATTCGAGTATAGCATGCACTTTGCAAATTTTCTAAGTCCAAACAATGTACAAATTTAAGTTTTACCCACGTCCGAACACACTGCAGAAGTTCAAACAAACTGTAAGAACAGAAATTTTCTAAGTTCAATAACCGCACACATATAAAATTTACCCAAACGCGCTAGAGTTGTAAATTTTTCTAAGTCCAACCAAAATTTTCTAAGTTCAAACAAAATGCAGAAAATTTCTAAGTCCAAACATTGTGTAAATACGCGTTTTACCCACGTCCGAACACACTGCAGAAGTCCAAACAAACTGTAAGAGCAGAAAGTTCAACAATATTTTATGGTAGAATTTTCTAAGTTCAGTAGCATAAAATTTTCTAAGACCAAAACGCTGTGTTTAATACAAAATTTGTAGCTTGTGCCAGCTTACCCCTCATCTCTGAACGTGTCTTCGAGGGTGCTCATCAGGTGCGACGATTCTGTCAGCAGCATGTTATGGATGTCGGTTGTCTGCGGCGCTGGAAACGAAACGTCTATGAAGGCATTCTGGGCGCTTGTCTTGATGCTTGGGTTGGTTTGCTTCTTGAAGCATGTGACGCAGAGGTCTTGTCCGGTCCTGAAGAAGCGCGACGGCCGCCGGTTCTTACATTGAGAGCACTCTCGCCTCAGCAAACACACTTCACACAGCCCGTTCGTCAAGTTGCTTGCTTTGTACGATCGGCAGGAGTCACATCGACCTAAAGGTTAAAACCTCTCATTAAAGACTTGCTTGTGATATACTACTTACAGAAAGCATATAGGCATAACGTACAATATGCGAGAGTGTGTTGAAAGTATAGGATTTAAACTTGTAGCTTGTACAAACCATGTAAAGGCTGTTAAAGTTCACATACTGTATATAGAAAACGTAGTGTTGAAAGTTGGTATGTTGTGAAGTGCGCATGCGCAGCATGTGCCATGTAAAAGAGACAAAGTCTGTAAAGGCGACAAGTTTGTAGGAACTTACTTGATGGGCCGGGCTCTGCCGGGCTGCCTCTGCTGGAGGCAGCCGCCTCTGCCGGGACAGGGCCCGAGCCACCAGCTTCCACATTGTTGCGCTTTGCTGCACGATCGACGTTTGCGTCTGCCTTTCGTTTCAACCCTACAACATACAGAGTTTGACATGAATAAAATGCTTTAAAATAATTTTAAACAAGCCATGTATTTTAAACAAATATAAAATTTATAAAGTACAAATTTTTAAAGTTTACAATTGAAAATATGCAAAGTACAAACTTACTCATTTGTCGAATTCTCTCCTTCAGTTGCGCTTCCTCCTTCAACAATTGTTCGAGGTCTGCATCATGCTTGCTCGCTAGAAATAGAAATATTGGGGTTTTGAGAGTTAGGAAAATATCTGTCGTCTAATACAGAACACAAAGAATAAAAAATTTATTTACCCATTTTGCTGTAACCGAGTTGCAAAGGTCGCTTTAGACTGTTCAATAGGAAAGAATTTTGCGATATGTCTTTCTATATCTAATTATTTTTCGCAGAGGTGCACTACTTTTACAAAAGATGCTAACTTTCAAATGCTCTGTTGAATTCTAAGTCTGTTGTGTTTCGAACGTTCAACACATCTCGTTATTATAGTCCTGGAACTACTTTTTCACAAATTCCTACGCGAAAGTAGTTCTACGTACTTGTGTGTATCACCGCGGAAGGTTATAACTGTGGAAGTGATGCGGTTCATACAGTACAGAGCAAGTGCGTGTACACATGGAAAAACAAGGCAAAATGTCTGACATCATTTCAGGTAAAATAATGCAGAATAATCACAAACACTTAAAAGTACTGTAACAGCAGTACATACACTACTTATGAAAGACATTGAAAATTTTCAAATACAACTTACTTGATGGGTCAGACGACTCTCTTGCAGACGACGGTTCGGCACGTGCTTTTGTCGGTGGGACTGTCATCGTCGAAGATGTAGTTGCACCGTCACTGTTCTGGCCAAGTTCTATAAAGGAATAAAATTGTGTGTTGTATAAATTATTTCTTGTGTGGAGAATTAAATTTGATCCCACAAGCACCGGTGTACTATAAGGTATACACAACATTAAAAAATGTTCCCACACGGTATACCTTACACAGCGTGAAAGTTGATAGCTTTTTACCTGTAGAAGTCAAAATACGCTAATACGCGCGCCATAAAGAGCTTCAATAGGGACTCTTCAGAGTGTGTTTCATATTACTTCATGTCAATTAAGTAAGATATTAACGCTATAATGCATAAGTCCGCACGAAAAAGAGTGCACTATAATAATATGTGGTTTCGATTATTATTGTGAGGACCTTCGCATTGTTTAATGTTAATAATAATAATAATAATAATAATAATAATAATAATAATAATAATAATAATAATAATAATAATAGTAATTTCTATAGAAGATATAACACAATGAATTCTATAAGACATCAAATGTTTGCTTCTTCCAATGCTGTCAATAAAGGTCTAAGAGGGAAATTTGCCAGAGAATACAGAAAGATTTCCTACTTGAATGTTTGGGAGCTGTGCTGGTGTTCATTTCATCCGCTTTTCTTTTTCGTTCTGAAATAAATGTGATTGTCATAAGGTCTTTGAACGAATATTTAAAATAATGTATTTCTATCTAGTAAAATGTTCGAATTCTTTACAATTATTTATAACAAAATATGCCTTGAGTAAAATATTTCACACATAAATTATAAATTTTGTGTACAGACTACAAACCCATTTCAAGCAGTCTGTTTCGAATTCTCGCTTGTTTTTCCATCTCCTCCTTTTCAATTTCGTCAAGCATTTTGGATTCTAGAAAAGAAATAAAAGCCTTGTGTTTAAGACAGAACCTGTGGAATTAATTTAAGTTGGCGAAAGAAGCAATAAACGGGTGTTTAAGACAGAGCCTATGAATTTATTTTAAGTTGGCGAAAGAAGTATTATTCAGGTGTTTAAGACAGAACCTACGAATTCATTTCAAGTTGGCGAAAGAAGTATTATTCAGGTGTTTAAGACAGAACCTACGAATTCATTTCAAGTTGGCGAAAGAAGTATTATTCAGGTGTTTAAGACAGAACCTACGAATTCATTTTAAGTTGGCGAAAGAAGTATTATTCAGGTGTTTAAGACAGATGAAGAAATTTAAGCTCTATAGCTTTATACATTAAATAAATTCAGAAATTATTCAAGTTGGTATAAATTAAAATAATACTTTACATACGTGACGACATTCTGTTGTAAGTTGAAGGCTTGTCACTATCGTCTGACACAAGGCTGTAGAAAGAGACTCGTCTGTAGATCTCAGGAAGACACGGTAGTTGTAGTCGTCTGACGATTTCGAAGATCCTCTGTAAAGATTGCTGACATTTGCTCCGTTTTATAGAAGCGTGATACTGGATGACGACAGACTTTGTGTATGTGTCAGATGAAAGAGTCTTTAGAAGCCTAATGCAGTCTTTGAAGATCAAACAGATATTTGTGATGATCAAACAGTTATTTGTGATGGCTGCGCCTTTAGAAGTGTAATGCTGGCTTTGAGGCTGAAACATCATTTGTGATGACTGCGCCTTTAGATGTGTAATGCTGGCTTTGAGGATGAAACAGCATTTGTGATGATCAAACAACTATTTGTGATGACTGCGCCTTTAGAAGTGAAATGCTGGCTTTGATGATGAAAGAGCATTTGTGGTTAGTACAAATACCATTATTTGTTACAGGACGCAGAATAATACTTTGTTGTGGCATTTATGCATGCGATGCGTATGTAGTAATGTCCAAGCGAATTGAGGTGCATATAGACAGATGTATGTGATAAAAGGATGTGTGATCAGACAAGCGTCTTTGCATTAAAGGTCTATAGATCATTCGATCGGTGCGCGCCGCGTAAGACCGCTATGTTTGATCGTTCGTGGCGCTTCTTTGAGTCATGCCGCATCCTATATCGCTTCACGTGATCGTCAATAATTAAAGGTTGAATACACTCAAAGGCCGTCTCTGATAATAATAATTTATTACATAGTGTCCAAGCATACGTCTCTTATAGGCTGCACGCTCAACGGATTCTTCGTGGTAGGTAGACAGACAGATGTGCAGACAGACAAACGGGCAGGCAGACAGACAGACAGACAGACAGACAGACAGGCAGACAGACAGGCAGACAGACAGACAGACAGACAGACAGACAGACAGGAATGTTGGTTTGCCTGTAAGGGAGATGCAGCCATAATAAAAGTTCAAAGAAATGTTATTCATTATGATCAAAGGCCGTAAATGAAAACA
The DNA here is from genome assembly GCA_945859605.1 of Lumbricus rubellus. NCBI lineage: Eukaryota > Metazoa > Annelida > Clitellata > Crassiclitellata > Lumbricidae > Lumbricus > Lumbricus rubellus. The sequence goes on from OX243828.1 coordinate 5,120,631, forward strand.
ATAATTATGGGTTTGCTATTACCTTATTTCCTAGACCGGGCAGTTTTCCTGAAGACCTTTTCCAGACCAGTAATACTTTATTAGTATAATAATATATGGTTAGGCATTAGCATTTCCCAGCGCCGCTACCGATGATGCATTACCGATGACGCAATACCGATGGCGCGCGGGGGCCCTGTACCGCTGCTAGTTAGGTTTAATTAATTACTATTACTAATATAATTACCTAATTATTATACTAATTACTATACTAATTACTAATTGATGCAATTATTATAATTAATATGACCTAATTACTATAATAGGTTAATTAATTACCTTAACTAATTACCTTAACTAATTATTAATAATAGCTAACTAATTACTAATTGATTACTAGTTAGTAATAATACTTAACTGGTCTGTCAGCCGTATTTCTACCCTACTGACATTACATTTAATGAACAAACAAAACGAAAGCGCTTTTTAAATAGTAAAATACAATGCTATACCGTGCAAAACAATACGTACTGACGGCAGACAAGTCCAAAATGAATGGCAGCAGGCCATTGAATGTTTGAAACCTGCTCATGAGCAGAGAACTAGAAGATCTAGAAACTAAATAAACTATTGAAATACCTATTTTAAAACACAATACATACCCAGAGATGATCCTGGTCTGTGTGAGTTCCTCCAAATCAATCAAGCTGTGCATCTTGAACTTGTAGTTGTGTGGATTCAGTTTGTGTCCGATGACTTGCTGCATAATCTCCATTGAAGTTGGCATCTTGTAATCGGTCAAAAGCCATTGATCGAATTCATCGACGATGCGCAGATTATCCGGGTATTTGACGATGACACGATTCTGTTGAGTCCATCTGACGTATATTTTAAAGACAACAAGTCTGCATTAAAAGTGTGAAGACTCCAAGTCTCACAAGTCAAAAGTCTGAGTCTTGAGAGTAAAATAGTTGAGTTGCGTCACAAGTCTGAGCTGAAAGAGCCCAAAGTCTGAGTCCTAAGAGTCAAAGACTTGAGTTGCAAGTCTGAGCTTAAAGAGCCCAAAGTCTGTTAAGAGTCAAAGGCTTGAGTTGCAAGTCTGAGCTTAAAGAGCCCGAAGTTTAAGTCCTAAGAGTCATAGGCTTGAGATGCAAATCACAAGTCTGAGTTGAAAGAGTAAAATGCAAATGTCAAAAGTTTAGAAGTTTATGTCAAATCTGGTCAGGAGCCAAAAGTCCGACTCGAATGATTCAACAATTCAAATAAAAACAAGTCCGAAAGTTGGAGTCACAAGAGTCACAGACTTGCGCTGAAAGAGTCTCAAGCTGGCATCAAAAGCTTCACAAGTTTCAGCCAGAGTGGAAAACCTCAAAATAAAACGAAAATTATTTTTTAAAACCAGTATATAGACTTTGCGAATTCCCGGCTCACCTGTCCAAATGAAGATTCGTTCGAAGTTCCTTCACCTTCTCGCGGATTTCTCGACGACCAAGGTCCACGAAAAGCTTCTGAACAAGGACAGGACGCGTCCCAAAGTCAAAGACGACCCACTGCTTGAACGAACCAAACAGACCTCCACTGAAATTAACCGAAACGTTGTAGACTTGACCTCCGGCCCTGAAATCGTCACCAGATGAGATCTGATTTGTTCCTTGGTCTCGAGTTCCACCCAACGTGAAGTGTAGTCGACTTTCGTGATAGAGCAGAGCCACCTTCTTCAGCATCAAACCAGGCTAGAAGCAGAGCAAATCGAAGAAATCTGATCTGGTGATTGCAATAATGAATTTATATAGTGCCACTTCACAAGAAAATCCCCTAACCTGACAGCACCAAACCATGATCAACGAGAATGGGTTTTAAAACGCATGCAGAAAAGGGGGCAAAGAAAGATTAAGAAGTTCATTACCGAATGAACAAATCTTTTGCTTTGTTTGTTCAATGCTGTATCATAGTTGATTTGCTCCTCACTTTGGACTGGGTGCCCTATGGCGCTGCGCTTGTATCCAAGGGGTCCACGCAGACTTTTTTAGGCACATCTCAAAACTGTTCACTGTTATATCATAATTGATTCAGTTGATTTGAATCATAACGTTAGGTTCATTTAGATAAGTCTTATTTAATACATTATTACTTCCCTCAGAACGCAACCTTAATGGGCGAAATATCAAATTGCTGTAATAAATAAAATAAATATAACCGTCTGTCCAAGAATTTAGGATATTTTAGGTATCAGGAGTTCCAATTAGCGAGAAAATTAGGGAGGGTCCCACTGAATTCACTTGTTAGAAATATCACTGTTGTAACGTTAGGAATAAAGAGTAAAAAAACTGCAAAGCTACTTAACTTCTGCCTTCGACTACACATAGTACACAAGCTTCCTATTCCGTAATAAGATCTCCACAAAGTGGCCCAGTTTTAAAGAGATAACACTACGTAACAAAATTTAACTTTTTGTTTGTCCTTGGGTATTAAGTGTTATTTCCTGATTGCTTCTGCCTCAAAAGTATAGAAAATGGCCATTATGCCCCAAAGACTTTGCTTTTCAGGCCAGGAGATTGATTATTCTGAAATGTAACTGCTTCTTCGGAGCATTGAAATAAAAAGCCAGTTATGTGTTAACTCGAAGTAGCTGTACAGCTTTTGTGAGCTTCTGGGAATATTCTGGAATGTGCGAGAACCTTCCACACCTATAAATACCTACAGGTAGGCCTAGCAGTGGTGTAGTGGGGGGGGGGGAAACGCCGTTCCCCCACTTTTTTCCAGGGATAATGGAATATTAATAATAATAATAATAATACTACTAATATTATTACAAAGAGCGTTCCCCCACTTAATTTTTTTAGGGCTACACTACTGAGGCCTAGTAGTATAAATAAAGATGCCTTGAGCCCACCATGCACTTCAGTTTAGTCGTACATTCGATTAGGTGCACACTGCATAGCCTGTAGACACAACTCAGATGGCATCAAGAGGCTGCACGTATCCGGCTGACGCATTCTGCTATGTCTGCGGTCAATTTATGAAGACAAGAGCAGGATGGTACAGAGGGGAAAGAGAGCCATGAAGTTTGCAATACCAAGAATCTGGCGAGAACCCACTGACCACTCAAGCAATTGCTACTTCTGCATGGTGGATCCTTCCAAACGTGGGACTGGAAAGAATTCAGCTACTACCATAATATCCCGACCTTCCTTCATCCATGGCCCCAGTGTCACACAGCCCTGAGCTTCCGGTATCCACTGTTCCGGATAGAAATCAGGTGCTTTCAGAAGAACAAAGTATATCAGAGTCAGAGAGCGATGAAGACGTTTCAGATCCAGACTACAATTTTCTAGCTCATGACAAAACTCATTACTATCCAAACCAAAAAGAACTCAACGACTTGATCAGAGTCAGAGAGCTTGTCCAGCAGAGAGCAAGTCCAATGCTGAACTTTTGACCTATAGACTCAAGCAGTGGAACCTGTTGGATGACAGTGTTCAAATCGAAGATCAGAGGAAACGTCATCAAGCATTTTCAATCTTCTTTACCAGTCAAGATGGACTCTGCTTCTGTCATAACGTGACTGGTCTTTTCCAAGATATGGAATCGACTGCAACCCGAACGAGTGGCGTCTCTTCCTTGACATATCATCTCAGAGCCTCGGAGCCGTGCTACTCCATAATGGGAACAAGTATCCGCCTCTTCCTCTGTCTGATTCGGTACACCTCAAAAAGGATTACAACAGCGTGAAAACTTTGTTGGCCGCCTTGAAGTACGATGAGTACGGCTGGGATGTCAAAGGGAACTTCAAAATGGTGTCATTCCTGATGGGTCTGCAAGGGGGTTGGACAAAGTGTCCTTGCTATCTTTGCCTTTGGAACAGCAGAGACACAAAGGCGCACTGCCACAAGCGGGACTGGCTCCAGCGGACCGAGTTCAATGTGGGTAGCAAAAATGTCAAGTGGGAGCCACTGATCGATCCTCGGAAAGTGCTGATGCCACCATTGCACAATAAATTGGGCCTAATGAAACAACTTGTCACGTCTCTAGAAAAGGAATCGGTAGCTTTCAAATACCTCCAAGGTTTCTTCCCTATAGCTGTCTGAGGCAAAGGTCAAGGCTGGTGTCTTCGTCGGACCAGAGATAAAGAGAATCATGAAGTGTAAGGATTTCTCGAAGATGCTTTCTATAGGACTGAGAAAGCGGCTTTGTCGCATTGGTTAGAGGCTTCCTGGGCAATAACAAGGCCGAAAACTATGTAGAGCTGGTTGAGACTCTATAGTGAAGAACTACAGTAAAAGGGGATGCAGGATGTCCCTGAAAGGTCATATCCTTGATGCTCACCTTGATAACTTCAAGGAGAACATTGGAGCATACTCGGAGGAGCAAGGCGAGTGCTTCCAGCAGGATATTCTAGAGTTTGAATGTCGCCACCAAGGACAGTACAATGAGAACATGATGGGAGACTACATCTGGGGGCTGATTCGTGAAAGTGATTTACAGTATAACCGAAAATCTCGAAAAACTACGCATTTCTAAATTTTGGGTGGTTAATTTTTTTATCATTCTAGTATTGATACATGTTGCTTTAGAGTCATTTTGTGGTTTCTTGTGACCTATATAGTTTTCTGATGACTTTACGTGAACAAAACCAAACAGATTCGCTCGTCTGTTGTGGAAATAGGCTTTTTCTTTTAAATATCATTCTCCTGTCCCCAAAAGCAAAGTTTAAACAGAATAACAACCGTTTTCCATACTTTTGAGGCACAAATAACCAGGAAATCACACTCATTGCCCAGGAACAAAAATCGTGTTACATAGTGTAATTTGCTAAAGAGGAAATTCTTTGTACTTTGACGTGTCTGACAATGAAATCATAAACTGCTGAGTCATTGCTTATATTTAGAAACACAGAAAACCTACAGATTCAACTTGAAACTTCCAGATTTTCTCGGCGTTCTTGTCGTCAGAAATGTACGACAGTTGACTGGAACACATGACTCTGACTCCGTTCAGAGTTTCCGACAACTGTCACAAACAATAATTAACAACAACACATGAAATTACCAATAGTAAATAAACAAAATAGCTCAGTTTCATTGCTTGATGTTTCAGAATTAGACAGCGATGCTTAATAGATGCATAAAAATAATAACAATCACAATCTTCCGCCTTTTTGGCTTCAGCCGCGTCGACTCTCGACCTGCAATCTGCCATCCTTGCGGCTGGTGTGGCAGCTCCTGACCAGTTCGTGTCGGATCTGTTAGAGGCCCGTCGCGACACCTTGCCGGCGACAATGCACCCCTTACCCGGAAAACAGAGCCTTTGGGACAGGCCCCTGGTTGAAAAGGACAAGGCGGAAATCCGCCAGAGTGCCGTCGGGTTAGTCAACCGAGCCAGGCTGGACGCGTCGGGCAGTCCCCATTCAGCTGACTGGCTGTCCGCGCTCCCAATCGCCACTTGTGGCCTTGTCCTGGATAACGAGGCTGTCCGGGTGGCGGTGGGTCTGAGGTTGGGCTTGGACTTGTGTGGTCCACACACATGCCATTGTGGCGAGGGAGTTGGCCCCGAGGGCCATCATGGTTTCGTCTGCAGGAGAGCCATGGGTCGCTCCCTTCGTCACCACGCCATAAATGACATCATTTGGCGTGCCCTCCTCAGAGCTGACAATCCAAGCATCAAGGAACCGGCGGGTCTCTTCAGATCCGATGGAAAAAGGCCGGACGGGGCAACCCTCATACCCTGGTCAGGGGGGAAATACTTGGCGTGGGATGCCACCATCGTTCATACGTGTGCCGCCTCGTACATAGCCCACCCGAACGGTTTGGTCGGGCCTGCATCAGTGCAGGCGGCCATCCGCAAAGAACAAAAATACGGAGGCCTGCCCACTTCCTACATCTTTCAGCCGGTGGCCATAGAGACATTGGGTCCGCTCAACCCGTCGGCCTCAGACTTCATTAATGAAATTGGCAGCCGCATCTCTTCAATCAGTGGTGACAGACGTGAAGCCTCTTTTCTTTTTCAACGTCTGTCCATTTGCATCCAACGCTACAACCTGGTCGCTTTCAAAGGCACTTTTGCCTCACACCCTGAAGATGAGGCCTGACCCACCAGACATACATTCTTCAGTTAATAATAGTCCATAAGTCCCTGGAAGAATGAAGTACCTCAGGGCAAAAAAAAATAAATAAATAAAAAATAATAATAATAATAATAACAACAACAACAATAATAATAATAATAAGACTCTCGCTAGCTGTCCAATGAGGGAACGCCATCTGCTTTTCCTCGAAATTGCCAGTAACAACAACAGTAATAATCCAATTTTAATCATTTATAGACTGAGGAATCTTTACTACCTCGGGTAAAAAAAATAAAATTTAAAAAAAACCTAATAGTAATAATAATAATAGCACTGGATCATTATGAAGATCAGCAACCCCTCCACTCCTCCAGACATCTTTATTCTGTTCTTAATTAAGTTTTAAGTCCCCGAGGGATCATAATGTATCTCAGGGCATTAAAAAATAATAATAACAATAATGAATAATAATGATAAAATCACTTCAACCGACCACACTGCTTCCTGATTTGTTGTAGTCCTCAAGCAGCCGATCCATGTATGAGAATAGATTCTCATCTCTGGCAATCCTGCGTTTCATCATACGCCATTTGTAGCGTTCAATCCATTCGTCCAACTCATCCTGACTGTGCGCGTACGTGCACAGGTTGTTGGCCTCGGCTACGTTCGAATACCGACACCTTTTGTCCAGATGGCTACAAGGCAAAATAACCACAGATCTTATAGCTAGTACCCGTAATTTATTAGCATGTTTTAAATACATTATTTTATTCATTCAAGTACTTAAATAGCACCTCTTAAGGAAACTACTCAGAGGTGCTCCTGACTCCAGAACAGCCAAAAAGAACAGCTCTCAAATGCTCAAGCCTTAAGGAATGTGTCAGAGAGTGACCTGGGGAACAGGCCTGTGAAATTCAAGTGACAAACCGCAAAAAAATTCAGCAATTTTAATTTTATCACTGCAACATGCCTTTTCAGCAAAGTAAACTCATTCAATGCCTTCACAATGAGTCTGGAAACACTAAGTTAAATTCATTATATTATTAAGCATCGCTGTCTCTTCGTCTAAAGGTGAGCTTCTGGTCCCGCGGGCTCGCTTGGCTATTAAGCAGCGCCGTGCTTTCTCGGTCGTGGGGCCTACTGTCTGGAACGACCTCCCGGTTATGCTTCGCTCACTACTTGTGGTCCACCCGGCTGCGTTCTACAAGTCCCTCAAGTCTTTTTTCTTTGTTCGTGGTTGGGCTGGGAGCGCCTCTGAGTAGTTTCTTGAAGGGGCGCTATATATGCTCTGAATGAATGAATGAATGAAAAACAATATTGTATTGAATTATTATTACATAGCATGACACTAAATAATGCTACACTGCTTTATATAATACCAAACTAATGAATGAATAAAGAATGAATAAATAATGAATGAATAATGAACGAATAACGAATGAATAAATAATGAATGAATAACAAACGAATAATGAATGAATAATGAATTAATGAATTTTAAATAAAACCGGAAAGAAGAAAAAGTGGACAAACGAACTGAATGCAGAGTCGGTAGTTTCCGCTGTGAACGTTCCACGGCGGTTGGTGAAAGTTCCACTGACGATCGCTATCAGAATTGACGTTCAGAACATGTCTGGAACTGGAACAATGCGCCTCCAACTGCGCCTGGCTGTTGCACACGAGGCTGCAGTAGTAACAGTAGACGGACTCTTCCTGGATGGGAAGAGGAGAGACGACTGTTGGGATGGGAATATTCCAGGCGGGTTCACTGGTCGTCGATGAGCGACGATCTTCAAAGGATACCGATGAGAACGTACGGATTCGCGTTGTCGTCTGCTTCGATCGTTTTTCTATCGCTGCATCCAGAGTTTTCACTGTAAGAATTAATTATCAAGCGTTTATGAATTAGGAATTAGTAACGCAATCAAACAGGAATCTGATGAACAAGACATACACATGCAATGCATACAAGCACACATACACGCAAATACATAACGCATATGCACAGTTGCACACAAACAAACAAATACACAACGCGTCGCATATGCACAGTTGCATACATTAAAAAAGACGCAAACATATACAGCAAGTATTTTTAAGATAAAGTTTACCAAAAGCTGGACTGATGAGTTGAAAGTAAAGACCCATCACATCCTGCAACACTTCAATAATGACAGTCAAACAACGGCAGAACTGCTTGTGCCATGAAATATTTCAACAAAATTAAAATTAAATGCATTCACAGCATTTATACAAGAGAAAATTTGTCACAGTGTGTATATAAAGTTTTCTTTAAATTGACACGTTCTTTGCTATTAACTGGCACCGAAAGCACATTTTTTCGCTGTCTCAAAGCTACGTTTTTTTCTCAGTGTGATCTGCACTTGGAGCTCCTCTGATCAGCATGCACTCTGGGAGATGCATTACAAATTTATAGATACAATACACAAAAAAGCACTGTGTGTCGTGGGTTTTCAGATTCCTCCTTCGCGATCTGAAAGGAAACGTTTAAAGACTGTTACCAGAATTCAACAATTGCACTCACCATTGTTTTTCATCATCCATTTCCACAGCACGATCTCCTCGTCGCTATGTGCGAACTGACACGTGTTCCCTTGGTGACAGCTGGTGACGTAGTGACAGATCGCAAAGTTATTGTTCTGTGGAATGCGATACGGAAGCTGCTTGACGACCTTTTTCAGCGGAAGAATCATGAAGATAACGTTGTGGTTCCACGCGTGACCATTCGAACATCGGTCGCCTTTTGATGGGTTTGTGTCAACACGACCTTTGTTGAAGCAAAGGCCACACACCTTCGACAGTTTGTACGGACATTCGTTGGTTGCTGATGATGATGTTGATGGTGAAGACCTTTCTGACGATGATTGGCTGCTGGTGCAAAATGATGGCTTCTCTTTGGATTTGATTTTGTACCACTGAAAGAAGACGCAAATAATTGTAAAGTCTGTAAAGAAATCAAGGAATTTTTATTTTTGTTTATAAAGTAGAACTGTGTGATGATCAAGCATCTATTAAGCAGTTTGGTGTTAAGGAATTGCCAAAATTCAAACAACATGTTCATCAGAAAAATGCTTACCTCATCAATGATCTGCTCCTGTTTCAGACCAGTGTCCCGCTCCACATACCAAACGTCGCACTCGATTTCACTGTGCGCGTTGATGCACGCCACATTTTTCCGACAAAACTGCTTCAAGTAGCACATGTTGAAGTACGCCTTCTTCGCAGGAAAAGGCCGCTTCCCGATCATCGTAATGACGTGCGGTTGTTTCGAGCGATGCGCCAGCCACCGGGACAGCTTTAGATCGTGCTCACCTCTATCGCACTTCGCCTGACTCAAATCCTGCGTCATTATCAGCTTCTTCTCTTTGAAGCAGGCACCGCAGATCATGCGAAGATCACCCTCGTACTTTTTGTAGACGCTTTCCACGGTGTACGTCAAAAGGTTTCCTGCCGATCGATTGTTCGCGATGAATTCGTCGACGCGAAAGTTGCCGCGCTTCTGCAGATTCCAGAGTTTCAGCTCCTCGGCGTTGTGCGCAAACGTGCACGTTGTGCCGCGCGGACATCGACTGCCGGCGATGATGTGCCAACACATGATGTACCCGCCTCCCATCCGCACCTGGGCGTTGCACTCGCGGACGACGAACCAGCGTTGCGGCGGTTTTCTGTTCTGCACGATGAAAATGTCTTCGCAGCATTTGTGTTCGACGGTCAGCGGTGCGGAGTTCTCCTTGAAACACTGCACGCACGACAGACGGAAATTACACGTGTCGTCGAGGGGAAAACGCGGAGGTGGCAGCGGGTTTAGAGGTTTCGACGATGAGGCACCGCTGCTGCCGGGTGCAGGACTCGCGGCACGGGATTTTGATTTCTTCCTCTTCTTTTTCGCCGCTGTGGGAATGGTTGTGAAGGACGCGTTTTCGTTGGCGCGCTGTTGATTTGACGCCAGAGAAGACAGACTGGATGAACTGCTGAGAAGTGGCTTCACAGGCTGTGCAGGAGAATGCACAGTGCCTGACAACGCCTGGGGCTGCTTTGCGAATTCTGAGAGGTTTTTTGGGAGCATGGCTGGTTTTATGGGAGCGGGATTTGATGCCGAATTTACAGTGCTGAAAATGGATTGTTGTGAGCTCGATGATGCCGTGGTCGATTTTGTTGGCTGCGGAGAGGGCTGTGTAGGAATTGTGGTGCATTGTGTGGCCAATTTTGAAACTGAAATTTTTCTTGGCTGCGGAGTAGGCTTCGAAGCAGTTGGTTGAACATGCGAGTCCAAGGCCTGAGATTTTATGTTGAATACTTCTGTTGGTTGGTTTGAGCTTGATGTTGAAGGTACTGCACCTGAAATTGAGTTCAAATTAGTTGATGATTTTGCTGCCTGACTGAAAATTGCTGATGAAACAGAAGATTCAAGATCTACTCCCGACTTCACTTTCTTTGGTTCAGTTGATTTTGCTGCCGCTGATGAAACAGAAGGTTCAACATCTACGCTTGACTTCACTTTCTTCGGTTTAGTTTGTGCATTTACTGATCCCGCAGTAACGGGACTTGCAGTACTAGCGATAGTTGCTTTCACAGGGACGGCAGTTGCTGCGTGATTTGAAACGGCTGAAGAAGTTGATGTCACTGCAGCAGATTTTGCACTGGAATCACTTTTCGAAGAAACAGGACTCACGGTCGACTTTACAATTGCGGCATCTGCTGGTTCATTTAACGTCGCAGTCTGAGGACCAGACTTAGAGTCTTCCTTTGAAACAACTTCTATCGGGTCAAAGCTAACAGATGTCACTCCTGCAGCGTTTGTCGTTTTATTAAAGGCCCAAAGACCACTAACAACGATGGGAGGTTCTTTTGTTGAGCCTCGAGGTGCAGGCATACTCACTGCAGGAACATGGTGAGCGGGTTGTTGAGTAATGGAATTTCTCTGAGGCACTGGCTTCAATTCGTTGAGGTCACCTTTCGTGCTAAGGTCACCTTTCCCTTTCAGGTCACCTGAACTGCTGGTGGGTTTGAGCACTGCTTCAACTTTAACGTCACCTCTCTCGCTAAGGCCGCCTTTCTTTTTGAGGTCACCCGAACTGTCAATCGGCTTGAGCACTGCTCCAACTTTAACGTCACCTTTCTCGGTAGGTTTGAGCATGGTTCCATCTGAAATTGTTTTACCCGTCTTGAACGACAAACCACCGCCGTCTGCTGTATCTCCTCCATCTTCTTCCGCCTTTTCCTCTTTCTCCGGGCAATCCGTATCCAGTGTAGTCTTCTTCTTCCATCGTTTCTTCGCTTTGTGTGGAGTGGTGGCCACCGGAAAATTTACGGACACTCCTCCCACCGCTGCTGATTGGCCATTGACTTCGCTCGACTTTTTTGTCGATCGCGAATCGAAATTTCCACCGACTTCTGAAGCGACTCCTACAAGATGACTTTCAATCTCACGTTTCACGACTTCACAGAGTCCGACCTAGAATCGAAAACAGAAGTTTTTAACGATATTAAAAACCTCATCCTTGTCTGAAACCAACCACTTCCACAGCATGATTTCTTCGTTGCTATGGACGAACTGACATGCGTTCCCATGGTAACAGCTGTTGTCAAAGCGACAGAGCGTTTTCCAGTTTGTAGACTGGATTAAAGAAATTTGAAAACTTTAGACAATGCCGTTTTAAATGGACTTTTAAGAATTAAACTCAGATTGCGAGTGAAGGACTTGGAGAGATAGGAGCAAAATCACCTGAGAGTGAGAAAGAGAGAGAGAGACTGACACAAAGACAGACAGAGAGAAACACACACACACACACACACATAGACAGAGACAAAGAAGGATACAGACAAAAGCAGTCACAGAAACAGAAAGTGAGACAGAGAGTAATCACCTGGACTACTGAAACAAGAAAGTTAAAGAACAGGAACTATGGAAATACAAGAAATATTCGTGTGCACTGCAAGAGGCGCTATATAAATTTATTCATTATATTACATACAATACAATACAAAACAAGAAAGATAATCAATTACTCACAAGAGTCGATTCTTTCCTTTCCGTTGCTTTATGGAATGCATCGACCACTGCATTCAATGCTGCATTGAAGTCCTTCTTTGTCTTCAATGCCAACGCCTTCTTGTACAACGCCTCAGCATTGTGTCTGTTCAGCTGTACAGCTATACCATCACAGAAAAGAAATCTTATATCAGCTCAACAAGAATATTTTAAACTAAATTTTTAAAATTAAGAATCATTATTAAATACCAAAAAAAAAAAACTGAATGAAACGAAAAACAGTAAAAAAACACAATAAAAATTTCTAATTTTTTCAGATTTCGTAAAAATTTAAGAAATTAGGAAACACAGAAAACATCAACAAAGGCTCAACGTGTCGCTAAGCAACACCGTCTCTGCAATACAAACATCAACAGGAGACTCACCCATGTCGCAGTTCGTGATGGCTCTAGCACATTCATCCTACAAAGCAGACAACAGCATTGTAACTACCTCACAAACTCGCTCCCTGCGAGTTCTACATAGTCTGGAACAACTTCTATATGGACTAAGTGGAGCTGCTTCTCAGAACTTTCCCTCCATGGCTGCATAATGCACATGATACATATTGACTGATGCTTCACTCTCTAACTTTGAGCTGCATTGGTTGCCTAGTGGCTAATAGTAGAGCAAACTCAGCTATAACGAGTACATCGACTGTACACTGTCGGTGGGAAGATGAGACAGCAGGGGTGAGGACTGGTCACTCTATCATCATATGCCAAGGTTAAGTAAAACGAAGTTGCTAACACTTCATACCTACGACAGCCTCAGGCCCTCAGCAGATGGTGGGAGAAAGCTGAACGCAGCCAACGTATGACGTCAGTCAGATATTTCAGATAAGAGCTCTTGACTCACACGCTATGATGGTGAGAAATTTCAAAAATATACATAACACTTAAGTTACATTCTTCTTCTGAAAAAATCTTTAAACTGAAAGCAAAACATACAACTGACCATTTTCAACGCACAGATGGCTCGCTGCAGAAAGATGTCCGAGATAAGAACCCTGTCGGTTTCCCTGAAAAAGACGTCCCCAACGTATTTCGCCATTTTGAGAACACCGGTGAACAGTCCGTCAGCCGTCCGGTAACTTCGTTCTCCCAACATCGTTCTCGCTTCCTTTTCCATTTCAAGCATCAAAGTCAACAGTTTATCCTGGAAAAACAATCACAGCTTCATCAGGAAACAACTTAAACAGTTGTATATGAACAACTTTGGGGCAAAGCAGACAATTATGTGGAGCAGTTGACATTAGTTACGGTACGGCGTCAAAGGTCGTAATTTTATTGCATCCACTCCACGATCGTGCTCTGTGTACTGTTGTTGTAAGCGAGAGGGTAATAAATTAGCAAATACGTTGCCCTGCAATACCCTAAACAAATTATCATTTTTATATAGTGCACCTTCTAGGTAATATACTCAGAGGTGCTCCCAGTCCAACCACGGCTAGAAAAGACAGTTCTAAAGTTCGAAAGAAGCAGAGTGATCTAGGTACCATGCAAAGCATAACAGAGAGCCCATTCCAGGTTCAGGACTTATATGGTAGTACCACAAGCAATATCTAGAGCTTTTTCAAGGCAATAATAGCCTTGCAAATATGAGGAGCATTTATTTGAGCCTCTCCCCAACATGGTTGCAGTGTAGGGACCTTGTGCAAGACCTTCCAGTTGATGATTGGTCTTCACTGGCGCTTAATAAATTTAATAACAATAACAAAAATAACAATGATAAAAACACTACTAGTCCCCTTGAAGATGTGATATACACATTCATTTAATGAATAAATGATAAAGACTCCATAAGTTATCTTAAACAGAGACCAGTCTGACATGAAATATTAGCAAAGTATAGGGAACAAGCGACAGAACCAGAGTCCTGCTTTTATAGAGACACCAATTCACAAGCAATATGAATGGTTACGAAGAATGGTTTCTGTCGCTAATTAAACAGTTATCTAAATATAAAACAATGGAAATAATAAACATTCAACTTACTGCTGTCATCCTCGACTCGGCCGCTTTGTCCCTACAATCAGTAACAACACCAACAAGAAACAAAATCTTCAATCAACACCGAGAAAGTAAACAGCAAAACAGACATCACCCTCCTCTGACATGTAAAAGTCACTCACTAAGCTAATAAAATGAATTTACTACACCCTCCTCATCTAAAAGTCAGACATAATTATTGAGCCAATAAAACCACAGAGATTCATCCCATTCATTCTCCTGGACCAGCAATTCTTTTAATGCAACTGCATGCTATTCCTGTCCAATGTCCATGCATCTGAAAAAGAACTCACCAAACTGTTTTCTGAATAGAATTGAAGTCGTTCCACCATTGCTGTCGCTCCACAGACATATCCGGATTAGCCGGAATATCTGAAAATATGGGGGAAAAGTTACTAAAAAGAGAATAAAAATAACAGAAGATAACATTTAACGAAAATGAAGAACAAGAAGCAGAAGGGCACTTTCTGAACTTGCTTCGAACCCTTTGCAATTATTTTATTTACTTATTTATTTAACGAATTTCCTATATTCCTTCAGGCTCTCATATGTCAGAGGCACTACCGAATACAGCGCAGACACTGCATCGGTGTTTCACGCCGAAGCACACATTCCAGAGGCAGGGAGGTCTTGCATACACACACACAGTCACACACACACATACATTCAAACCAAGAGGCTACTATGCAAGTAGTTGGTAGAGTTGACTATATCATCAAACCAGAATACAGAGTGAAAGAAAATCAAGCCTATACTCTCCAGTCATACAGATCCAGTAAGATTTTCTCCAAAGAATCGACAATGCAAAGATGAGAAATACCATTCACGTCATTATCTCTGAAGTTTTGCACATCAGTTTCAGGATGACAAAGGATCTCAGACAGCAGCTCATCAAACTCCTTCACCTGCAATTAACGATCAGGTAAAACATACGTCACATTAGATCTGATCACTTGTATCTAGAATTCAAATGTGGGGAGACACATGTATAGATACATACATTCTGCAACCGATGCTTCAAGCAATCCCTCAATCAATATTTCAATCAATGTATCAGTCACAGCTTAGATCAACAAGTAACAGCAGCAGGCAGGCAAATGTGTGGTAGGAATGCCAAAAATGCTCACACCCGTACAGCATTGAGAAAATCAATTTAAAATCAGAACAGATGTTGACATCATAAAACAACATCCCAACACAGCCATGGATCAATCCAGATGCTTTAGCCTGTAAGACTCCCCCAACCTCACAAATTCAATGGAATTCCACCATCAGTTCACTCTGTCATCCTCTCTGGCAGTCTTCCCTCATCTTTCTCTCACCCAAAATCCTGTCTTTCTCTTGGGGTTGCACGCACTGGGAGCACTTATGAAAGACTCTTACAGCAAAAAGCACTTTATAAATGGTTGATACAATACAATACAACACAATGCAATTCAATAAAACACAATACAATACAATAAAACACAATACAATACAATAAAACAAAATACAATAAAACACAATAAAACACAACACAAAATTTACAATAAAACACAATACAATACAATAAAGCACAATACAATACAATAAACAATACAATACAACACAAAACAATACAACACAATGCAATAAAACACAATACAATACAATAAAACACAATACAATACAATAAAACACAATACAATACAATACAACACAACACAATTCAAGCATCTCGAATATTGAAGCAAAACAAAATCCATCTCACATCGGTTTTTCTGTTTTGCTCCAACGCTTTCGTCCGACCATCATCGGCCGCCATCTTTGCACCTCTGTAATCGCCAATCAACTTCAGCGCCAACGCTTTCCTGTAGTGCGCCTTCAAGTTCTGGCCGCTTAGACGAAGCGCTGCAACAAAAACAATCGAGTAATTATCACTCAAATCATCAGATGGAAGAAGAACAAAAGTACCTTAACCCTTTCCCGACCAAAGTGTAGTAGATGGAATGAGAAATCCTATACCCTCAGTCATTAAAGGGTTAAGCGATACCTGAGGCAGAGATGAGGTCATTGACGTATAAGCAACTTCATTTTTTTAGTCTCTGCATACGAGCGCAGGTCGCCATTCCTCTCCCTCGCCGTCACATCCTCCCATTGACAGTGTATGGTCGGTGTACTCATTTTAGCTGAGTTGGTGAGCTTGCTATAGGTGGAGCATAAATCTCAAAACAAATTTTCTGTTCTGTTGGGGATTTGAACACCAACCACTTCCGTTTACAGTTGCTCACCCTAACCACCACACTCCCGATACCCATCTCCCTCCGAGTGCTCTCGTTTGGTCTAGATATGAAAAGAAGCCTAGAAAATTCCTGGGCTTAATTAGTAGAACTTGACACTCACCTATGTTACAGTCATTAACGCATGCCCGATAGAAATCCTGGAAGAACAAAGAACAATAGGTTGAATTCGTTTGAAGTCTAAAAAAAAACTTAGGTCGTCAAATTCAAAATTGGTATGTTTATCGAAAATGTTGACCGAAACACTAAAAAATTCATCAGCATTTTAGGTGTAGAATATACTATCCGAATTGGTAAGTTCATAAAAAAATTATGACAGAACGACCAAAAAAGGTTGTGAGGAAAAAAATTATGTCAAAGGGTATTGCCGATGTCTGGGTCAGTAGTTGCTGTTCACCCAAATCGGCCATTTCCCCCACTCCCCAGAAACCTGAATTACTCCCTAAAGCAGGGGTACTAGACTAAACACCAACAAACCCCTCTCTGCAGTCTCTTCCCAACCTCTGCTGATCTGCTTGATCTCCTAGATCCTCAGAAAATGACCACCACACCCCAATACCACACCTTTACCATTGTTGGGTCCCCTCTATGTGGAATGATCTCCCTCACAGTATACATAGTAAGATCTTATCGGGGTGTCATCCTCATCCATTCGCTGCTTGTAGTCTTTCTTATTTCCTCGGGGTTATCAGGCTGCAGAGAGCGCCTCTGAATAGCTAGTACTGTAAGAGGCATTTGATAAATTCTCAATATAATGATATGATACTATTAGGAATTGATTAATCTATCGTTACTCACCATTTTCAGCAGACTGCACGCTCGGTTGGTGATCAATGTCTCCAAGATCTGAGAGTCAGTTTCTCCGCGTCCTACAAGGATGACGATGCCCGTTGTGTATGTGTCGTACGCCTGGAAATACTCTTTCTCCTTGAACAATTCATTTCCCTCGGCCTTCAAGCAGCCAATCAGCTCTGGAATGTTCAACTACCAAACAACACAACAGAAATTTCCTTCCATCATTATAACGGGTTAAGTTATTTAAGAAAATAATATCCTTATCTTGATGAATTCGACAGCTGTCGCTACATGACTAACTACCACGCTGACCTCACACTGCAGTAATCGTTCATGAATTTCAACTGCTCGTACTCTCGCTGTGCCAGTCCAAAGTCTGGATCGAGAAGGAGGGCGAGACAATTTCAAACAAGAAGATGCTGATGTGAAAGACACTTATATTCCAAAAATAGGCCAACGCGAAAAATGTGCACATGTGTGACTTACCATAATTTCACGTGGTTTAACGAAACCACCCCTGAAAATAAAAGCAGAAAAAACTTGGAAAAAACACACAAAGTCATGTGGTCTAAAACAATGCCAAGATACTATGTCATCAGTAATGCCTGAAAACTCCAGAAAGCCATAAGAAAAACCATACAATTCTACATCATAGGACAATAAAGGCTTGCAACATAATACGAAATACAGGACAAATACGGACAAAACATGGGGCTTAGATGAAAAACATGATAAGGACAACACAGGTTAAAAAATGTGGAGGCTGAGGCATTTCAGGGGCAAAACACGTTTAATAGACTCTAATCACTATTTTCTATTGATTAAATTAACAATAACATCAGTTAAATATAAATAGTGTTTGATATCCTGCTACCAATCAAATTGGTTTTTACAAATTCTGGTGTTCTGTTTTATTTATTTCGATGCACCCAACATGAATGATGCTTTCAGAAACTGGTTCTGTTGCACGTGGTACAAGTTGTAGCATCATATACTTATTGTAAAGAACGATAAAATAATCTACGTGTATTCTTTTGAATACATGATGTAAGGAGGACATGATCAACTACTCAAGCTTCTAGACTCACTCTTGTCATTGTCTAAATTAGGTTTGTGCGCAGTCGTGTGCACAATTTTGAATTGCGGAAAAAATCTCAAAACTATACATAGTTTGCTGAGACTTACTTCACAGCATCTACAATTGGTCCTATTTGTGCTCTCCTTATTTGTCTTTCCTCGGACACGGCTGTCTGAGAGTGATCCACTAGAAGAACCCACGGAGGGATGCCACGCACACCCGCCACAAGATACTCTGCTGCATCCATTATATTGTATGCCCTGCAAAGCAAACATGAACAGAACGAAGATCAAGCCTTGAAAAGCACCTTGTGACTACAAATTTTGAACACAAAATGACACAGCTGTCAAAAATGCGATGAATTTTAGTTCTTTTATGTTTCTAATACTTTGGACAATAATTACATTAGCCTAACATATGCAAAATCAGTTTTTAAAATGTAATCCCTAGTCTCGCCTGCCTCAAAAAGTAGTCTTATATCCGTAAATGAATGTCGAAAATAGAATCTGAAATGTAACAGCCGCTTTGTATTGATCGACAATAAATATAATTTGTAGCAGATGATTGCAAAGAAGTTTCAGTTTCTGTTTTTTTCTGTACTTAGTCAATCGGAACGACCTCTGCAAAACATGATGACACCCATGTTGATATTTTCGGTTCACTGACTTCGCCGTAATGGCAGAACACAAAAAAAAGTCAGCGCTATAGAAATGGTTTTGATTGCGATCAACAGAAACACATCAGTACTTTGAAATGTAGAAATACCTAAATCAGGCGACTACGGCTAAACTAACATCGACGTAACAACGATGAAATTACGCCACGGATTTCATCTTAAACGTTTCTATTGCACATAATTTCGCAGTTTTCGGAAAACGAAACCATTTCGTCCATATTTGGGGTCAAACTTGTCAAGCATTTAAGTAGGTCAAGTGTATTCTGACAAATTTCTGCCAGCCAATAGAAGCGATAAATAATTATGAATATTCATGAAACGCGCTAAATAGCATTTAATTAGAATAAAAAATAGAACATTTGAATATTAAAGACCTAGGTGAATCTGGTGCCACGTTTCCTCATCTGATGCATTTAAAAAATTGTAATCCCGAGATGTCGATTGGCCTAGCGCGTAGGCCTACGGAAGCGAATATAAAGTCGAGGAAAATCACTTTAATATTTAGGAAATCACTTTAATATTTAGGCCTAATTTTAGGCTACCCTCGATCGGACTATTATTATAGTCCCAGCTATCGCAGCAGATTAGTCAACGCAAAATTAATAGTTGCTCCAGAACAGGATCCAAAATGACATTTGATTATGAAATCATGGTCTGCAAAAGCCAGAACTGTTAAATAAATCAGGCCTTCGATTTGGCTGCCCTTCGTAGGAGCGATCTGCAGTAGACCTAGTCCCTATATTGAGAGGCGCTATGCAAATTATCGTAATGAACTAATTATCGTCGCATTATGAAGTGATTCAAAAGCATCAGACGATGCTGCATCACTGTAGGCCTATAAATAACAAACAGCAGGTCCGCGCCGACTGGCATTGCTGCCTGTTGACCAGTTTCCAGGTCAGAGCCATTTTGAAAGAGTAAATTCGCACGTAAGATAATGCAGCAAATGGGTATTTACAGTGTTGCTATAACAACATGCATTGTGACATCGTAAAGAGCTCGCCCTAAAGATGGCCGATCATTCTGATATTATGAGGGCAGCAAAAGGCCGGGAGACGACGTACTCTGTTAATTGTAGGCCTAGCTGTATGTTGATGTTTAATAGAAATGTTCAAATGTCAAAATATTAGACACGCCCTAGGCCTACTGGAAAAACGAATAACTGCTCTGACTGCATGCACATAAGCTAAAAAATCACGAATCCAAGGCAACATTATAGCGCAACTGTTCAATATAATTAGTGACAGATATCAGTGTTTACAATTATAATTAATAGGCTCAACTACATGTGAAGAAGCAATGCCAAATTTCAGTGCCAAATTTAATGTGCCATGATAGTAGTTAGTTGGCCGCCTTTATAAAGGTAAGCCTTGACTAAATACCAGGCTACAATCAGATTTTTAAAATTGTCCATTTGAAACTGATTGTGAGAAAAGAAAACATACACATAAGAAATACTGGACATTTAATTTCACATAACATTGTTCATTAATCGTCAATTGGTTGTAGAAAAACTGCATTATATTAATTGTATTAGAATGCAAAAAACAATAGAAGTAGCACAATACATGCAAAACAGCAAAAAATTACATGTTCGTTGATAGAGAATATATTGAAGTTGTTAATAATTTAAAAATAGTATATCCAGGAAGGCATTTAAAAATCATAAACTTTGTATAACTACTGCAGCCACCGAGCCATAAACATTGTTCGGCCTCTGGGCAATTGCCTGCTACCCACTACATGCCCACTTTGCAAGCCTGCTTACAGACTTTGTGCATAAGAGTCAATTTCGAATTTCAGTCTCACCAGAACTGGTAGAACCTTTGTGACATGATTCTCTCTGTGTATGCTACTCAACAATATTATCTGCGGCAATTCAGAAACTAAGGGGACTTTTCAAATGATGACTACCGTCTGGAGAAACATACTCAGCATAAAATCTGTTTGCATGAGGCCCAGTCCTTAACCCTTTACTACTGACCGAGGCATGGGTGCATAGAAGATTTCCCATACCACTTACTACACTTTGGCTGATAAAGGGTTAAAGACTCCCAATAACTTCCTATTCCATCAACAACCAAAATAGTAGTCACGAGCAACGCATCCAATGAGGAATCTCAATCATTCATCGAAGGTGACCAATCAGTTCATCCGGAGTTCCAGTGCTACGTGAGTGGGTAGAAGAAGTCTTCTGGAAGCCTGGCCACACCCTGAGGTATCGCTCCGTAGCTTCCGACAGCTGGACTGGAAGAATCGATGAAGGTGACGCTCGTGCTGACCTCAAACTTCTGCGGTTGATCCATGCTCGACGGATTGCAGTATGGACCAACACACTGCAACAGAAAACAGTACATGATGCATGTAATGTAATGTAAGTAAGTAAGTAAGTAGCCTTTATTTGCATATGTCAAGCGCACATGCATTGTAATGTAATGTATCTCAGAAATTTACGAGCACCATATAAAAGCCATGTCAGGGAGACAGACCAGCTTCAATATGCATCAGCGATCTAGTATACCAAGTCTGAGACATTCAGGTTGTTAACATGTTCACCGCCCAGTACGAGATAACTCGCACAGGATTCAGTCATTTAACATGGCGTGTAGGCGGTGAACGTGTTAATATCTGGCTGATGTTATACTTTGGCATCGCTCAGCTTCCTCCCACCGTCCACTTTGTTCATCCAACAGACTCTTTGTTCCTCGCCCTAGAACTGCTATGGCTCAGTCTTGATCATTTGCCTCAATTGGTCCTTCTCTTTGGAATGCACTTTCTCCTTCTGTTCGCTCCACAGTTCTGCCTGGTAGTCTCTCTTCTTCTTTCTCCTTGGAACCTGCTTCTTCTCACGGGATATTGCACACTGGGAGTGCTTCTGAATGGTTCACTCCACTAGAGGTGCTTTATAAATGCTTAAATACAAAACCATATATATATGTATAATATATATATATATATATATATATATATATATATATATATATATATATATATATATATTAAACAATGCGCCTATAAGCTAGAAGAGATCAGCCTCGGGATCAATGGATATACAAGATAGGTAAGAAAATGACGTTACCTGAAAACGAACGGATGGCTGAAAGACATAATCGTACTTTACGCCGATAATCTGTGGCTGACGATTATTTATTGCTCCCACATTTGCATAAATTATCTGAATATTCATTGCCGTCGGAAAATTGTTGCATTCGCCGATTGTGGTGGTGGGGCTGTACACATTCAACTAAAAACCAAACAGAACCATCAATTCATTCAAATCACTTCATTGAACATTTGCAAAAATTCCTTAATAAACAACATTTAACTTTTTGAACCGATTAAATGAAAACGATTTAAAGGCAATGAAGTTTAAGAAAACAAAATATGTGACTAGTCATAAAAACCAAACATGTCAGTGATTATTATTGGTGCTCACAGAAATTTTTGCAGGAGGGGCAAAAGCAATAAGGTCACAGTTCAATTTTTAGAAACAACATGAAGTTCACAAATTTGAAAACTTAAAATAATATAAAAACAAAGTCATAGTTGAGACGCGAGTGTATTAGGTGCTATGATAAAAATGACAGAAAAACGACATATGTACGTCACAGACACAAATAGGAAACTTTTTACTCATTCTTCAAATTTCTCAGTTCAACTTTGTGTATTATCAGTGCTTTTGTGCAAGGAAATTTCATAAAACCTGAAAGTAGTCATATAAAATAGGTGTCAATTTCTATGGGGAGGAAACGCCACCCCCTTGCCTCTATGTGCAGGCGCCCATGGTAATTCTGAAAATCATCTCTGACTAACACTAATAAAGGTGTATAAAATAGAGACTTACAGGCGGTGGATTGTCTATGACCTTCACCCAATCTCCTACACTAGTGACTGGAGTGTTGCCAAATGAAGCGACGTAAGTGGATGGCTTTGGACCTCGAAGGGCACTCATGATTTCGTAAGCTGTCTGGTTGCACATATCACTCATACTCTGCAGACTGAAGCTAAAAAAGTCATATGGCCATAGTTTTAGTTTTAAAAAGACTGATAATAAATACAAAACTTATTTTTTTAAATGGTAGTTACAGCTTTAATAAAAAAATAACAATGAAAAATTAATACTAAAATAAGATAGTTAAATCAGCAATAATAAAAGTTTAATAAATTAAATAAAGCCATGCTTAGTTAGCTGCAGCCTTAAAGAGAAAAGTGCTTTTTTAAAACAAGTCTTTATAGATGAAACATGGCTAAACTAGTAATAAATATAAAGTCAACTAAATAAAATAACTATTAATGACAATTACAAGAAGGTAAAAATATCATGGCATTCATTAATTTAACGCAATGCAACAATCGAAAGTGAAATCATAAATTCTTATTGCATCTTGTAGAGGTGCTATAAAATTATAACAAAGCAATTACCATGGCTAAGACATTGTTACCATGACCTTCTTAGCCATGCTGGGAGCGCTTCGGAGTAGTCAGCTTGAATTCTCACAATGAACAGGGTGAGAATTGCCGGGGGTTAGGGTTTCAACCCCTCCAGTCTTTCTTAGAGCCCCATGTTAAAGTATGTTTTTTACACCCCAATTCCAAGTAGATAAAGGTCCAACCCCGCCCCCAGTTATTTTTCCACAATTCTCACACTGACAATGAATAAATAAATAATGAATGAATGACAACAATGACTTACGTAACAAAGCATCCGGATCTCAAACCCTCGTTGAAAAGAACAGGACTTCGACTCGTACGATTGCAAAGTCCATCTGCTCCAGGTGACAGAATCGTCATCCAATTGTTACGGTCAGAGTCCAAGACAATCGCAACGCTACAAAGAAACAAGTTACTTGCGTATCAATTACAATTATGCTTATTATGCCAATTCAGAGGTTTTCAGTTTAAATCATTACTGTAAGTTGTAATCGACTATTAAGTAGCGAACAAGAGCAAAGATTACCGATCGGCAGTTGTGTTTGTCGCAAGGGTTCCAGCGATGACTGGTTCCCCATTGATGTAGCCAGGATTACCACTGAAACGGAATGACGCATCTTCACCCGTCTGCAACACACACACACACACACACACACACACAAAACAATTGAATGTTTTCGATACTGAGAACAATTATTATAAGAACCTTCTGCATTCCGAACCTTCTGTGACATAGTTACTATATTTACCATTGAACCGAATTAAATTCACCTTCACACCTTAATCACGAAAAGACATTTGAACAACATTGTGGGACAAAGCATCCTAGACTGGTTGTAACATGGAGTGTGGGCTTGAGTCCTCTTCTCCCCTAAGGTAGTTACCATGTAGGTCATGGTGGTGGTGATGATCATAGGCGTACGAGGCGGGGGTGCAGGGGGGGCAATTGCCCCCCAAATTCGGGCAAGTTTGGTAGTTTTTTCGGGCAAAAAGTCGCGGACGATTAAAAAAAAAAAAAAAAAAGGACGTCAAGTTTCGGGCAAATTTGGTTTTCCGGGCAAAAAAATCGCAGACGACTAAAAAAAAAAAAAAAAAAAAAGGTCGTCAAGTTTCGGGCAAATCTGGTTTTTCGGGCAAAAATAGTCGAGGACGACCAACTTTTTGGCCGGATAAATTTTTCGGGCAGAAGTTCAATCTTTGCCCCCCCACTTCTGAAACCTCCCGTACGCCTATGGTGATGATGAAGTTAATGATGATTGCTAATTTCTATAACCGAATGTCCTCCAGTACAATGAGTCAATCAATCAATCAGTTGCTATGGTGACGTGATCAAGACAGCTTACCTTAAAGAAATTAGTGTGGAACGTCTGCATGAGAGGCAGGTGCGCTTCAGTTATGTTTCGAAACGTGAAGGAAACATTGACGGATGTTATCCCACTCGTTCCGTTCGATTCAATCGAATAAATCACCTAAAAGAGAAACAATTGCCTTGAAATCTCATTTACACTACCTAAAACAGAATTACGATGAAAACTGGTTGAAAACTGGTTGAAAACTGGTTGAACAGTGGTTGGCACAATGTTTTATGGGACATCTCACAGATAAAGCAACTTTTGAGTAACTCTCAAAGTCAAGAAATTCACAGGAGCCAACTGGTAAAAGATACAATGACTCAATCCTAATTAAAGTTCTCATCTAAACAGGTTATGTAAGATTAAAGTCGAAGTTTCACTTTGCATGGCTTTTTTAACATGCAGTTGTACACAAAATGTGCAGTTCTAAATGGATTTGTGTAGTTGTAAAAGCACTTCTGTGCAGTTAAAACTAGTTGAAAAGGCCATTTTCCTCCAATTGGGAGTAAATTACCATGGAGGATGGGAAAGGAAAGGTGTTGAGCAGTTCTAAAAATTCTTTAAAACAGCCTTGTCACTTTGAACAAGTCTTTCAACATAGGTACCTTTGTTATTAGACTGCGACACAGAAATATCAATTTTAATTATATATTCATTATGTGTATAATTAAATAAAAACAAAAATCTCACCTGGATGACCGCATTTCTGCAGACGCCGCTGGAGTACTGTGGCAGCGGAGGAGACGAGAAGCTGCACGAATGGTTGTATCCAGAATCGTCAATACACCAAAGGACGGAATCAACGACAACAGGAATCAACAATGAACTATTGTAACTCTGGACAGGAGGAACTGTTCAAGAAACAATCAACAAAAAAACATTTGTCAATGTGAGGACATAAAACATGGTGATAAAAGTCTAATGCATAATACATTTGTCATGCAAAAATATATGCTACAATCAGCAGCTATAGATGCTTGAAAGAGGAGGCAAAACACAAAGGCTGCTGTTATAGCAAGAGCATGAAAAATTCTAAGCAGGAAATTAAGAACACCATGGGTATTTTTCATAGAGGTTTATAAATGCAAATTTCTCAGTTTCACTTTGTGTATATTTCGCAAAATCAGTTCTATAGAGCGAAAAATTAGTTTAAAATCACAAAATAGTCAAAACACATAGAAAAACAGGTTTCAATTTTCTAGTGCCCACTCTTGCCAAGTGCTATGTGTGGGCAGTGGGCACACATGTCAGCAGCCATACCATATATAGAACATGTCTCAAGACAGACCCATGTCATTGTCACACAATAGATCATTGTGTCATAATTATCATTTACAATGCTCAAAAAATCTCTAGATAGTCAAATTATTATTTTTAACACACCTGAGTCAGTGTTGTTGTCGAAGATGATGGCTTGAGGCGTCTAAAAGGAATTCAACAACAAATGTACAGGAAATAAAATCAGAATAATAATTAATAATATTTAACATTTCCCAACAAACAAAGGACAGAATTGACTTAACCATGAATGTAAGTAACAGTAATTTGCTTCTAATCCAAAAAAATTATCCAACAACTGAAATGTTCGACAAAATGTAGCAAAAAGACAGTTGCATTCTTCAAACTAGATGAATCTTTAATAAATTTAAGTAAAAATTTGGCTCAACTGATTTTGCATTGTTTCTAAAACTTTACTATGAAACTCAATTTTTACACCTACCGCAGCGACTTTGAAATTCTGAAAATATGTTTGGGCATCAACGACTGAGAATGCTTGGCACTTGGACGCCAGTTCATCTTTACGAACTGAAGAACACGAAGCTCTCTGGCCGTACAGAAATGCTAGAAGCACATATTATCAACAATTCAGAAAAGGTATAGCCTCAGTGTCAGTAGTTCACTTTTATGTTGATCTGGAGTGTCTGTCTGTTTATCTATCTGTTTATCTATCTGTTTATCTATCTGTTTATCTATCTGTTTATCTATCTGTCTGTCTATCTGTCTGTCTATCTGTCTGTCTGCCTGCCTGCCTACTTACCTACTTATCTACCTACCTATCTATCTATCTATCTATCTATCTATCTATGTATCTACCTATAGATGGAATTTATATAGCACTCCTTCAAGATAGCTATTCAAAGGTGCTCACGACCAAGGGACAGCCAAAGAGGATAGTCTTGAGCAGTTTATAAAAAAAGAGTTAGACAAGCCCTTCCTTCCAAAGAGAACGTGGGCCACAGAGGAGGCAACCACAAACAGAGGGACACACAATCGAAAAAGTCTTATTCTGTCTGATGGCTGTGCGTGCACGTTGAACCGCAATAAATACAGTACTTACGAATAGGACTGAAGACACAAGCATTGCTCGCCGACTTGAGCGGCAGACGCAGGAAATCATAATTGAGAATCTCGTAGACCGTGTAGATAGGATCTCCACTCTACACGACACAAATACCATGCAATACAATACCAGCAAGTTGGAATACTCAATGCTACTAAAAAAAATTTAAAGTAGCTGAAATTCATGAACTTACTCTGTTTAATCAATGAGTATAAGTTACAGAAACCATCAGACAAAAACAATTAGCAGAATAATTTAAAACCAGATGCTTTAAAACTGAATACTTTAGCAGAATACTTTGAAAATCAAATACTTTTAAGCTGAAAACTTTAAAACCACATACTTTACAATCAAATACTTTAAACTGAATACTTTAAAAATCATGTACTTTATAGAACTAATACTTTAAAACTGCATACTTTGAAATAAAATACTTTAAAATCGAATACTTCAAAGTCGAGTACTATAAAACACAGACAAATACTTTAAGACAGAGCCACACATTATTTTACCTTGTAATAATCAGTGTTGTTAATTGTCGTATTGATTGGATTCGAAACAAAACTGTAGCTTTCATATATCGACGCATTTCCAACGAACGCTTCGTCTGTGTTGATCAATTCTGGAACGCTGTAATAGTTGGACTCCGGATCTGAAGACAGAAAACATCAGAAGATAATGTTTTCAATACAATCAATTTCAGCTCCATTTCTCTCTAGGTCAGACCACGCGTCATGTTAGAAATTCTACTGCTAGCATTCGCGGTACCATCGCAAGCAGATCTTATTCTCTTCTCCACTGGAAATTTCAAAGGTTGACAGCATAGAAGATAAGCAATAAATAGTAACGTAATTGTAAATTTATATAGTGCCGCTGCAGGAGAGAATTTAACCGACTCACTGTTATTTGTGTAGACGCAGAAGAGACCGGGAACTGTTTCATTTACTTGATACGGAGTATTGTTTCGAAATACCATGCTGCTTTGTATGCATGACTGTGTGTTCACGCTGGAAAAAAAGCATACAAGCTTTAGCTACTGTATGCAGACAACATGAGTAATATAAAAAACAATATTGAAGACAACAGAACTCAGAGGAGTTGTCCACTGAGTTGATCCCGAGAGAAAGTCATTGGTACGAAGTGCTACCAACTTCATATTTCTTATCCTATATATTTACAATGGTGGGTGACCACTGATTAGTCCTCTCCCTTGCTGCCCCGATCACCAGTGATGACGGTGACAATTGTCTTTGTTGAGGTAGCAGTGGTGGAAGTTTTTGGTGGTCATGGTTGTAATGGTGATTATGATGATGATGATGATGATGATGACAACAACGATGTGAGCATATGCCATTACATGCATGGTCATGGTGGTCATGATCATGGCAGTCATGATTACGGTGGTTAAGGTTGCCATGGCGATAATAAACAATAATGATGATGATGACTGATCTGCATAGCACCTTTCACAAGAAGCTATGATCAAACAGAATGGTATATACACTCATACAGTGTACACGTATACATACAATCATACATGCATATGCACATATATACATAAACACACATTGTGTGATACACACACACGCAAACACACAACTGCACAACCATACCTAGATAAAAAATATACAATGTCCATACATGCATAAATACGTTTGAACCGAAAGAAAGGCACTTACGGAACTGACTGGTCTATGCAGCTGCTGAATGCCAAGCGATCGGATGCTGAGCAGGCAGCGTCACAGCAGCAGTCAACGTCACACGCATCTTGCGTCAGGTCACACAGGCAGTGCGCCAGATCTAAACGAAAGAAACTCAGCTAGCAGTGATCAGCCTATCAAGCAGAGTGGATAGAAAAGCATACGATTCGAAGTTTATAACTACAGTTGTGATGGCACCACAAAAGAATCTCTATGCATAGAATTGTCACCTTCACATACGCATGTGTGCATGTGTGTGTGTGTGTGTGTGTGCGTGTATGTATGTGTGTATGTGCATTCATAAGCCCAAGCAGGCATGTTCCTCTTAAGCACATGTATGTGCGTATGTATGTAAATATCTAAGTATCTCTTATATCGCATGTAAGCTTATACGTCTGTGTGTATACGTTGTATTTGTGCCGGATAATGCATGTATGTATGCATGTTCAATTACAATTACACTTACATGCATGTATTCTATTCTATTCTATTTTTGGGTTTATAAACTAATCAGAGGCGCTCCCAGTGCGAAGAACTCCTGGAAAAAGAAAAGTCTTGAGACATCTACTATACAATACAATACAATACAATACAATTCACTTTATTGCAACCAGAAAACAAGAAAACAATAAAAGTACAAAACATGCATGCATTGGCTACAAAGGGGGGCCCAAAAGGGATGGACATCCCGCTGGGAAGGGTCACCCAAGTTAAAAAGTCCCAAGAAAAATTAATCAAGATAGCTTAAAAGAAAGAGACTAAAACAAATTAGGTGATGACAGATTGCAGAAAAGCTTATATTGTCAAGAGCATATAGAGAAACAAACTTAACTAAGTACTTAACTAAAATCTTAACTACACATGGTCATGTGCACTTCAAGTAGCATTAGTGGAGGAGAGTAGAAGAACACGAAGTTTCTTTTTAAATACCTGCAGACTACTCGATTGACGAATGTCAATTGGTATTGTGTTCCATACTTTAGTGCCATAAGATTTAATAGTAAACCGCCTAGTATTAGATTGAGCTTTGACAGGGCGAAAAGCAGATGAATTCCTAGTGAAATGCGAATGGATGTCAGAGGCGTGAGGGAGGTAACCTTGGAATACCGAAGGAAGGAGACCGTGTTCGAGTCGAAAAAAGAACTCGCTAATTTGGAGATCCTTTATCTGGTCAATTTTCAGGAGATGAAGTTCATTAAAGGAAGGGCCAGTGTGTTCCCGTTTACGAATACCCGCAATTATACGAACAGCCCTCTTCTGTAAGATTACAAGTTTATGAAGCCTGGATTCGTATGTCGATGCCCAAACAAGGTTGCAATATGTGAGGTAGGGGTAGACAAGGGTATAATACAAATTCATTCTAATTGTCTTTAGTTTATTTTTTATGTATGTATGTATGCATACATGCATGCACGCATGCGATTTAAAGCTTTGAATTTCGTGTAATAGGTTTGTGCCAATCTTTTCTAATATTTCAGCAATTTATCGCAAACGCAATCTTACCCGTGTTCGGTGGAATAGGAGTTGGTGATGGATGAGGAGCAGTAGTAGTTGTAGGAATTGTTGGTGATAATGTCGTCGTCGTTATTCTATCCGTAGTCACTTCCGCAGTCTGAGAATTAGCAAAAATCACGAATAGTGAAAAGGCGAAAGCCGTTCGAAGCAGAATGCCTTCCATATCAACGTATTATTAATCGAATAAGAAAGAC
The DNA here is from genome assembly GCA_945859605.1 of Lumbricus rubellus. Taxonomy (NCBI): domain Eukaryota; kingdom Metazoa; phylum Annelida; class Clitellata; order Crassiclitellata; family Lumbricidae; genus Lumbricus; species Lumbricus rubellus. The sequence goes on from OX243828.1 coordinate 5,151,078, forward strand.
ATTTAATTTTTCGGCACGGCGTCGTTTCGCTGCTAAGCTATTTGTTTATATCGGCAACCTGTTTGCCTTCAGATGTCGCTAGCTCAAGTTCAAGTACGTAAGTAAGTATGTCATCAATATGCGTACATCACTCAATGATAATTTATTCTTTATTTTGGGACGCTCGTTATTAATTCCTTATTTATAGGTGCTCGATAGCATGGGCGTCCGCAGCGGGGCGCAAGGGGGCGCAAGTGCGCCCCTCTGGATTTTTCGCATAGTTGCACATTTTCAATGTGATTATCGATTCGTTCCACAAGTTGAACCTATAGGCCTATATCTTTCGTTAGGCGCATAACGTAGAGGTAGGCTATAGGATTCTTTCGTGGTAATATGGAAATTCAAACTGCCATCCATTAAATTTGGACCATGTGACAATTATTTAAAAGTTTGCGCCCCCCCGGGTCGATAGTGTCGTATTTAGCACGCTGGACTGTCAATTGAAAGTTGAAGGTTCAAACCTCTGCCAGAGCAGAAAATTTGGTTTAGATTGCTGCTCTGTCAGCGCATGCTATCCAAGTTAGCTTTCTTTATTAATTTTAGGCCTAGGCTATCATAGTAATATACAACTGACAATACAATACAACTGAAATTTGATAATGCCCTCCTTACAAAGCTCAGAGCACAGTACAGTTATCTATACTATGATAGTAGTCTTCTTTTCAAACCCAAACTCCATGTAGGCCTAGATCATAATTTTTATAAGCTTATAGTCTGACTGCCCCATGGTAGTTATTTTTCCACAATTAATCTTGTACTGCTTCCAGGTAGTCTTAGTGGTAGGCACGTCATAATATTATGAGTGGGAAGGCTGGTAGCGAAAATAAACACCAAGCCTATTTTCATCGAGAAATGCATGACTGAGAGTCTGAGAAATTTCTCAATAATTAATTAATTACAAATTTCACTGATTTACTTACTAAAGTGACCATCTATTGATACTAGGCCTATATCATCTGTGATTATGCATAAAATGGCACAATAGAAATCACAAGGTTGTAGATTACATATCCAAACACAGATCTTCAATGACAAACTATTTTTGGTGTACTTTGTCATCTTTGGTGAGTTTTACAAGGTGACTGCAGAATGATCATAACTAGCCTAATCTGGTAGAAGAGATATGTAGACTAGGCTACAATTAGGCAAGAAGCCGCAAGATACTTCAACAATCAACATATGCAGTATTCCAATTATTATTAAACATTTTACACAAGTCGTTATAACATGCTTCAAAATCTCCTGTACCAAAAATATATTTGCTAACATGATCAAACTATCTAGAAGTAATTTTTTTTAAATATTCGCTTTGATTTAAATCATTTTCGTTTAGAGGCTACATGATAAGCAACATTTTCCGTTCCTATGACAAAACAGCTGTTGGACCAAGATCAAGGCGTGTAGCCTTTATATTATAGGCCTACGTTTTAAACACATAATCTTTGTAAGCCATAGACTTAATTTTCACATAATTATATGTCCATTAAATACTGTGCACATTATTTGCAATGGGGGGGGGGGGGAGTCCAGCGTCCGTTCTGTTATTTTTCAGTGTGTTTCAAGGGCGGCTAGGAACGGCGGCTCGTCGCACTTTTCCTGCCTCCGCCACTCGGCGTTGCTGACTTCGAGCCCACGGTCATGGCCATCCTCTCGGTCTTCTCCTTGCAGAAGGGAATGTGTCTGACGGCCGCAGTCTGGTTGAACCGGCGCCCGCAGTAGACGCACTGCACGTAGTCCGGGTTGAGCGAGGGAGGCAATGGGGGCGGCAGGGGCCCACCGCTGTCGATGGCCTTCTTCGTCTGGCGGGCATTCCTCATGGCAGACACCAGCTCCTCGTGTCTCTGCCGCCAGTGGTTCGGCGGCGGGGGCGCCTGCTTTCCGGGCTTCCGAGACGACTGGTAGTTCCTCATCTCTGTGCCCTCCAGTCGCTGCTTTAACGAGTCGAAAGTAGGGCGCCTCCTGTTGGCCGATGCTTTCGAGCTGCAGACGACAAGGTGGCGCTCGAGGATGTTGGCCGCGAACGTCCGCTTGCAGTAGGAGCACGTGGCCATTCCGCCCTGCTGGGAGGAGGACGGAGGAATTTCCGTCTCCACACCTCCTCTTGATCCTCCTCTCGAGGCCATGGCTCTCTCGACTCAAACGGAATCGTAGAGAAAAGCCGCCGCTGCGTCAGCCTACCGCTTTGTTTACCTTTGTTTCGATCGATTTTTTGACGAGTCTATTATCATGATTATCAGTCCATGGTTAAAACTGTCCGGGAGAATTTTGCATCGCACCAGATCGATGAATTTAATTAGCAGGCTGCCAGTTCATGATTAAGAGTTAATTTTAATAGTGGATATTAATTATAATTAATAGGTTAAAGAGGTTAACTTTAAACAAAAAACGATGCTTTTAACGTGAACGGTGTTACGCGATGACGTAATCGTCCATATTCGATTATTATCATATCCGTCCGGTGACGTCCTAGTCCTACACATATTTTGGCAATTTACTGAGGTATTTATTTAGCGCTTGTTTTTCAGGCGCGCTCTTCTAAGTTCCAATCACAGAATAAAGAAAGCGTAGCCAATGCAGACAGAACGTAGATTCTTCTGTAGCTTATTAAACACTTCAAAACATCTTTTCACCGATGATTGGGCTGTACCATGTTCAGTGCTTAAAATGTGGAAAAATAAGTGCCTGGACGCCCTTAATTACCTTTCCAGACTGTGCTGGCCAATAAAAAGTGGCAGGACGGCGTTCAGATTTTCAAATAGGTGCATGGACGCCGTCCATGACCGTCCAGCCACACTTTAAGCCCCGACCATGGTCTACTTTTGTGTTGATAAAAATCTATTTTATTCACTAGTTTAGTGTTTGCTGCTTGATGCTTAAAACTGCCATTCACAACACCCAAAGAACAAGTGGATCTTGTTTGTGCCACAGTGTAAATAACAATTGTCATTTATACTGTGTATGTAGAGGACTTCAAAACCGTTTGTTAGCATGCCAGCTACACAAAAGATAGTTCCAAATGAATTTGTGCAGATATAAAAAGCATTTTCGTGCAGTTAAAAATAGTTATAAATGTTTATTGTCATCCGATTTGGAATAATTTACCATGGACGAACAGAAGGGAGAGAAGGGGGATTGTGCAGTTTTAAAAATTCGTTAAAAGAAAACCTGCCTCAAAAACCACTGGCTGATGCAAAGGAAGCACAAGCCAATTTTTTTTAAAATCAGATCTCTTATGCAACCCAGTTCCCAATGTTGTGGAAAAGACAATACAAACGTTCACACACATACAATACATAACATCCCAGCAACACACACACGTGTAATAAGATCATCTACATGCATATTGTGGCACGCGGTCGTGTAGTGAGTATGTTTGTTGCCTAGCAGCTGGAGGGTTGCAGGTTCGAATCCACCTGAAGCCGCCATGTAGGGACCTTGAGTAAGTCCTTCACTCGCAATTGCTCAGGCACATTGGCATGAAACTCTGATGCAGTGTATGCACTGTAGTCGGGAGCACCTCTGAATAGTGAACTTGAAGGCACGTTATAGAAATGGAGAAATAAAAATAAAATATTCGGTGCTTCATAGACAAGCAAACAAATACACATAAAAAACCATGCAAAACTAAGTTTGTATATCAAAGAAAAAACAGGCTAAAACAGATTTGCAATGTATAATTTAATTCCTACATTTACCACTCGAATGTGACATTGAATTTCAAATTGAACTTCATTCCACGTTGTGTGACCACAGACAAGAACAATTTGACAAACTGGTTTTTAACAAGTGAATATCATATTGCCAGTTAGGAGTTAACTGATGATGAACAACTACACAAAATACAAATGATTTCTATAAAATTATTATTAATTATTCATTTTAACCAGTCACAAATGATATATCATAGTGGGTCAAATAAGAAAACATATATCATTGAACGTTCTCAGCAGCAAAGCACAACATTGCAACACAAACTGCTACATCAAATAAATTGATCCAACCGCCATCAAAATAGCTCTTATTTACTGATTAGTAATCAGTAAATACTTATTTACTGATTACTAATCAGTAAATACTTATTTACTGATTACTAATCAGTAAATGAAAATTCAAACATTCAAGACGACACTGCTGCTACCTACGGTACATAGATTCCCAATCCCAAATGTAACAAACTGAAATCAAACAAAATATTCCCAAGACATTTGAAACTACCAATTCAGACAACCAAACCAACATGGCAACTTAAAATAACCTAAGTGTGCTGGCTATGCTTGCCAAAGTTTACATGGTAAGAACAAAACATGTCCAAAAACAATCTGGGAATGAAAATAGTTACTGCAAATACTACTTCGTAATCTTTTCATTTTACTGGACAGAGAATTTCATTGAGAAACTTAGAAAAAATTACTGCAATACTATTCAGCAATCTTTTCAGTTCAATTGACCAGACAACTTTTTTTGAGAACCTAGAAAGAAATTATTGCCATACTATTCAGTAATCTTTTCCGCTTAACTGGCCATAAATAGAGACGGCTCATGTGAGAAGCCTTCAAAAAGCCACAAATCAAAGAAACTGAGAGAAATCAGACTTGTAATTCATCCGCTGTGAAACAGAAGGAGACCAAGAAGTGGAATGAGAGTTTTCACAGTCTGAACAACAAACAACAACAAGTACAGTACAGAGATATGAAAAACAAGTCATTGTATAATATTTCGTATATTCCTACTGTAACTCTCCTAATATTCTCACTGTCCACCGCTACTACTGCCTTCATCGTCCGATATTTCTATAACAGTTTTCGCGTCGACGTTCGACGAAAAAACCTTCGCCACGCTTCCGACGACGACCTTCTGCGGCACCGCTTTTGCCGGCGAAGCGTTTCTCAGCAGCAAACTTTTGGCCCCTTGACTTTCGATTGTACGCAGTATTTTTATGCTCGGCGTCTTTCGATCGACAGCGTTCATCGGGTTTCCTGCCACGATATACGTCGTCGTCGGCGCAGAATATTTTACGTTGGCCCTCGGAGTTAGTTTCGTCGCCGACTGGATATGGCCAGACGTCTGCTGGTTCACGTTTCCGATTATACCAACGGCAGATGACAAGGCATTCGTCGTCTGCATTAATTGTCCGTTTCGACCGGAGGTAAACGTTGATTTCCGTTGATATGCGATATTTTCGATAGCCCTACGAGACAGCGATACCTTCCGGCGGGTGCGCGTGGAAGCCAGCGTCTTTTCCTCGCGGGTGGCGGGATTGACGGAAGGATTTGCTGCCGACGGAAGTGGATTCAACGCGGGGGCGGTTGACGATGGCCCGTACTTCCCCCGCAATTCGTCGTCGATACTGTTGTTGTCGGATTCTTTGTTTTCTGTAACTGACTCGTCCTGAGCCAAAGAAATACGGACGTTGTTAGTATCATAAAAATCTGACGTGAACAAAGCTCTGTATGAATCTGTCATTCCCCAAATGCAGAGATCTGTAAAACTAACCATCAGTGACCTAAATGAGCTAATAAAGACCATCGCTTCCAATATAACGCCCACGGCTTCCCATACAATGATGCGCTGGTTTCCCAGTCACTTTTAGTGGACTCTTGTCACTAAACAGTTTAAGAAGTTTAAGTAAATGTTACGAAACATAGCTCATTTTGTAAATATTCAGATACAAATCGTGAACATAGCATTAAAAAGTCATAATCGGATACACCAACCATCTCGTGTCGACAGTCCTCGCAGTGCCACGTTCCCCCGCGCAATCGCGGTGACTTGGTTCGTGGTGGACGAAGACAGGTGAAGTGGTAACTGTTCTGACATCTATCACAACTGAAAACAGCATACAACACAGTTGGAAGTGCAGTCAAACATGTGCTAGAAAAACATTTACGCAGTGGTGACGCCCGCTATAAATTTCAACAAATTTTCTCAGGAGAATTATTCAGCAGATCAGTTGAAGAAATTAAATTTAAGGCATTAAAAATTTCAAAATTTTTTGGCAGGTCAAAAGACCCACCGCGACCTATGGTGGCACCAACACGGAATTACCAGCAATTGGATGAGCAAGACTTGGGTCTGCTTTCTCATACAAGAGATATCTGCTTTCGAATTTTTTCAATCCCGACTCAATACCCTTCTCATAAAAGAGGTATCACTTCTGACTTTTACCACGTTCATTTTTGTAAAGAATGAATTCGTTAACACTGAGCTTGAAGACTTTCAATTATCTGCTCATGCTCATAAAAGCAGGTAACCAGTAGAAGTTAGAATTCAACAGATCTGTGGACAAATGCCAAACGAGATACTTGCACTGTTTTTAGCAGAAGCAGGAAAGTGCTAAGACTAGACTAGATCCACCAAAGCAAGGATAATAAGTTCAATCCTTTGTCAACTCAACATTCCGTTGTCCTGGTAACATGATACAAAACTGATTATATAATGTTTATGATAAATACAAGAAATGATACGAACATGACTAGGCCGCTAGTGGCTCCCTCTAGATTACAGCGGTTGCATTTCAGCGCAATGTCATCCCTTTTAGAATTCGTTAATTTTGCTAGTTTTCCGGGAGGCTAAAAAAGCAACACCATTTAAAGATTAAATAAATAACTTGTCCGAAAAAGCTGTCCACATAAAAAAGTCTATCTCATTCACATATGAATTTTTTAAAAATGGCAGATGAAACAAAAATAAATTGGTTTTAATGTTGATAAATTAAATTCTGCATGGATACTGGATAGTCAAACATTTTTTAGAAGAGAAACTCAAACACACAGATGGCAAACTTATCCATTTAACCAATCATAATAATTTTTATGACTGTTATTTTCTGCATGAACTCATGCATGGCACTCAAACCATTCGTCTCCTCCTGGTGTCCACTGAGCTACGGTGCTATATAAATCGTCTTATTATTGTTTTTGAGAAACGTAGAAAAGATTATATAAATATTGCAATACTATTCAGTAATCTTTTCTATCTAATTGGTTTTACTTCTAATCTCCTCCCATCTACAGCGTTACCAAAACAGTTGGATGGATCCATAGTTTAACAACAGCCTATATGACAACAACAAAGGCCGTTGCCGTTGACAAAGCTTAGTTTGGCATAATACAGCTCTAAATCGCAGTTCACATGCATTTTACGGACACGCAAATAAAGAGAACAAAAGAGAATTACTTCCGACTCTTGACTATTCTCTCTCGAGCGTTTTTGGCCTTGAACGAGAGGTCTACCAGAATCCTTCTTCTTTTTGACTCGCGAAGAATTACTCTGAAACGAGAAAACAAATCAAACTCTGTTAAACTTCCAACCAGCAGATTACACAGATTAATATACAGATGCATTGACGTACAACAATCAAAAGAGTTCGTCACCAGGTGAATCAAGACTGACTAGTTACTTCTTCCCAGTCTTGGCGCATCTAATAAAGTTGTTCTTACATGATGATGGAAAATTACAGTTTGTTTGTATGTGCACTTGTTATAGCGCCCCTTCAAGCTCTCCCTACTCAGAGGCGCTCCCGAATGCAGAGCGGACACTGCATCGGAGTTTCACGCCGAAGCGCTGAGCAATTGTGAGTGAAGAATTTGAATCTCACGGTCAATACACAGTAACTGCCTCTAGTCAGACTTAAACCCATACTCTACGCACTACAGGCAGATAGCTCAAACCAATCAGCCAGCATGCCATTGAACCACAATGAATTGAGACGAACCCTGGTGGGAACATCGGCGAACTGCGACGTGTATTTAACGGGTCCTCGAATGAGATTCTTCTCACGAAGCTGTCGCGGCTGGTCCGGGTCGACTTCCGGAAATTCTGCGTCGCTGCTGCTCGGACTCGCGCACAGAGAACACTGCCTGGAAAAAATACAATGACAATCAAAGACAATTGCAGAAATAACAAATAAAAGAGCAAAAATAATTTTAATAATTTAAAGTTGGGAATCATTGGCTATAAAAAATATTAAAAGAATAAAAGAACAAAGACAATCCACTTCTGAACGATCTTTTATTTAAAGTTGTCTGCATACCATAAATACTCTAATAATCCTTAACGATGAGCTGTACAAGTTTTCCATTATTTTTAGTACACATGCATTGTTCCAATCGCCTTTTTTTAGTGCCTACCATAGATGTTTTTATTGACAAAAAATGAATAAAAAAAAGAATAAAACTTTTTTTCCCAAAAATAAAAATCAAAATAAAACAAGTTTAAAAAAAACTTTCTTGAATCTGGTATTACAGTTTAAAATTAAAAGCCTTCTTTACGAAATTCATTTTTAGTCAGCAAGCAAACAACACAAGTTCATTAGTAAACACTACGTAAAATAGTGACCAGAATTATGACATCAGACAAAAATAGAATTAAGGAAAATAATCACAGACAGTCTATATAAAAATATTGTCACATAAAAGAAAACGGAAAAAACAACACGAAAAACGAAAAACCAAAAAGAGACATTTTTTTAAACTAATAAAATTCCACACAGATCACTCAAGAGTTTGAACAATAAAAAAAGATATTTTAAAAAACCGTGTATTTACCATCCCTGCTGTTTGGTCTTCTTAGGCATTCGAGTGAGAGGTGGATTGAGGCAGCCGAGGTGAATGTAGCGTCGGCATTTATCGCACTTCGCGAGCAAGTGCTGATCGTGTGTCTTCTTACAGAAACTGCACCTAGAAAGAACGACATAAGTACTTCAAGATAAGTCTGTACCTCACAGTTAGTGCTCGAAATTGTACAAAAAAGCATGGCTGACGAAATTCAGAATTTAAAAAAACTAAATAAATGAACACTGCTCTGTTCAGAAGAAAGCCAAAACCATTAACAGTAAACATGGTTTTAATAATAAAATTAGACCTTCAGTTTAAAAATAATGCCATCAGCATTTATGCACTCATACTCAAAGTCAATCTTGTAAAAAGAAATTCTCTTGCACCGTCACATTACCACCCATAGATCTATACTATGCAGAGGCTAAACGTGACTGACGGGATTTCCCCAGCATCACGTTAACCCTCTACTGACTGAGGGTATATGACATCTCGTAGAATTTCTCCACTTCGGTCGGCTAAGGGTTAAACTCACCGATGGATAAAGGCGGTTGGTGACTTGGACGAGTCCTTCTTCACTGGCGTCTTCACGACATTTCGAAAGCTCACCGAGTCAGGAATTCGAAGTCGCTGCAAACGAGAAAAATGCCCAGCTTTATACAAAAGTCTGAAAATGAATTTTAAAATGACGTGAATATCTATCTTTACAAGCCAGGTGGGTTTCTTCACAGTAAGCCCATACAAAGCTGGTTATACCCCTAGCAATAAGAACATGAAGTTTTAAGAATCATATTATATTAAATCACAGTACAAATATAGCCGTGCTTAACGAAAGAGAAATAGCCATAGACAGATTTGCACCTACCCGACCGTAAATTCCGCACAGACTGTTCCAGAGTTTCTCTCCCGTCTGCTGCAAGTCCATGTTGCTTGACTGAAGCTGGGACAACTCGCTGGAAAGCTAAAAAAAATATAAACACAAAATGATTAATTAAGAAGTTTTAGTCTGATAAAGGAAATGTAATCTCAACACGGTGAACCGCTCCATTTAAAACTGCAAACTAGCCTAAACTACAAATGCTACACTAGCTTAAATGTAACTCCTGTAATAACTTGTGATCGTCTGCTCATACAACGAATAGCAATCACAACTGTGTTGCATCAGTTTGAAATTAAAAGAAAATTATTATTACTAATATTACGAAATGAATTAGCTGCGGAAAATTAGGTCCATTTTTTACGATGTAAAAATTGTTTCACCTGGTCGTATTTTGTGTGCAAAATCTTCTCCTGTCCCTGAAGTTTGTCTTTCTGTGTCGTCAGCTCGCGAATCGTTTCTCCCATTTTACTGATGTGATCATTGCGATCTGTAGTCAACAAATGCAACGTCAACCGGGTCAACACGTTACAAAGACTCATGCACACCACAGTACATTACAACACATTACACGAGTACACGTTGCATGCAGAATAGAATAGAATGCCCATTGATCAGTCAGTCAGGGTAAACAAAACAACATGGTAACACTTGACGCAGCAACTCAGTACAAATGCGTGTGAGTTACAAATTCAATTAACAGCAACAAATAATAATAATAATATAATCCCAAATACAAACATTTTTTCTTGGTGTTCAGTAAGAGCTTCAATTCAATGCATAACACACAGAAAGATTTTCATTAATCTAGGAAATGATGACCTACAAAACTATAATTGAGTATCGCAGCCAATATCTATGCAGCTACAAGTAAGCAAACAATGTAATTTATGAAAATTAACGAAACCGAGTTGACTCTCACCGAGGAAGTAGGTGACAAAGTCAACGTTTAACGCTGGTGCAACATGCCACTTCTTTCGAATATCTTTGCATCGATCATCCTACAATCAATAAATATACCAAGCCAGTCGATAAATTAAACAACAAACATACCATCAAGCCAGTCAAAAATACACCAAGTCAATCAAGAAACATACCAAGTCAGTCAACAAACATACCAAGCCAGTCAACAAACATACCAAGTCAGTCAACAAACATACCAAGGCAAACAACAAACATACCAAGCCAGTCAAGAAACATACCAAGGCAACCAACAAACATACCAAGCCAGTCAAGAAACATACCAAGGCAAACAACAAACATACCACCAAACCAGTCACAAAATACACTAAGTCAATCAAGAAACATACCAAACCAGTTGACAAACATAGAAAACAAGTCAACAGACATATCAAACTCTAGTTAAAAAAAACATAAACTTCAAATTCATGAATCGTTTTCATCTAAGTTTATTGCTTCTAATCGTTACTTTCTTGCTGGATCTAAGCTCCATGACATTTCACTAAGCACGCCAACTCATAACACAGTGAATTTGCTCATCTAAAAAAATAAGCAATTTCTCTATCTAATACATGGGTCCCCAGCCTTGGAACAAACTTCTGCACCACTTAGCTTCCGTACAATCTATTGTTCTTTTAAAAAGCCTCTTAAAAATGTCTTGTGTCCAACTAACCAACATTGGCTGGTCATAAGAAAGTAATTGCTAATAACCTGCGTGTGTAGTCCAAGCAGCTCTGCCTTCTTCAGCAACTGTCGTAAGGCATTGGCGTTCGTCAGCAACATTCGAGGTAACTTCTCTTTTGGAACTGTAAACAAGTAAAATGACCAACAACATTAAAAAATGCGAGACGTGCTATCTAAATTTATAGATACAATACAATACAAAAAGCGATGAATCCTAAGGTTCATTAGAAACAAATCTGGTTGTCACTCCATTGACCTACCCCATCCCATCGACCTACCCCATCCCATGGACCTACCCCATCCCATCAACCTACCCCATCCCATGGGCCTACCCCATCCCATGGACCTACCCCATCCTATGGACCTACCCCATCCCAATGACCTACCCCATCTCAATGACCTACCCCATCCCATTGACCTACCCCATCCCAATGACCTACCCCATCCTATGAACCTACCCCATCCCAATGACCTACCCCATCCCAATGACCTACCCCATCCCATTGACCTACCCCATCCCAATGACCTACCCCATCCCAATGACCTACCCCATCCTATGAACCTACCCCATCCCAATGACCTACCCCATCCCAATGACCAACCCCATCCTATGAACCTACCCCATCCCAATGACCTACCCCATCCCAATGACCTACCCCATCCCAATGACCTACCCCATCCCATGAACCTACCCCATCCCAATGACCTACCCCATCCCAATGACCTACCCCATCCTATGAACCTACCCCATCCCAATGACCTACCCCATCCCAATGACCTACCCCATCCTATGAACCTACCCCATCCCAATGACCTACCCCATCCCAATGACCTACCCCATCCTGGTGGTCCACTCTCCTTCTTCGCCTGATATTTTTGCTGGTGTTGATGAAGCCTCTGCTGCAGCTGCAACTGAAAACAAAACAGTGACATCAAATACAGAGCATAAATCCAAGACTTGAAAGGGTGCTATATAAATGATTAAAATTTTTAATAACAATTGTAACATTATAATGATTTCTGCACGTAGTGCCTGCTACCCAATCCCCAAAGCATCAAACAATCTTTCAAAACATAAGTGAAATGAAAGTCTTTGATCTGTTTGATTTTGAGATCTGAATTCTCAAAGGATCCCGATTTTTACTTCAATTTCAATCAAAGCAACTAGTGTCTGAACTACCAGACATTTTGATAATAACTATAAAGTAATCATGAGAGGCCTGGTCAAAGTAGGTCAATGAAAACAGAAATGAGGCTACAACCCTTGTGGCATTGAAATCTTAGCCAAATTTGAAAATGGAACGGAAAGCTGGGAACAGCTCACTAACTGGGTGGGGGATTAGAATCCCAGTCAAACACTCCAATATCACTTTCAACAGCAGTTCAGTTTGTTCACCACAAGGCCACCTTGCATTTCCTCAGATCAGTCAACCAAAGCTTGGCTTCTGGTTTCTTTCATTAACCTGACTTTCCAAACGAATTCTTCACTCCAACCGACCATTCATCAATGTCTTTGGCATTACGGTAACGGAGTTGTAGAATTCATTCAATTGATTAGATTAACAATAGAATTAATTCGATTAGATTAACAATAGAATTCATTCGATTAGATTAACAATAGAATTCATTCGATTAGATTAACAATAGAATTCATTCGATTAGATTAACAATAGAATTCATTTGATTAGATTAACAATAGAAGTGATTTGATTAGATTAACAATAGAATTCATTCGATTAGATTAACAATAGAATTCATTCGACTAGATTAACAATATTATAGAATTCATTTGATTAGATTAACAATAGAAGTGATTAGATTAGATTAACAATAGAATGCATTCGATTAGATTAACAATAGAATTCATTCGCTTAGATTAGCGATAGAAGTAATTAGATAAGATCAGATTAGGTAAGATTAGATCAGTGGCTAACCCATCCGGATTCGTCCTTTTCTCGAGCCATCTCCATGGTCTTCATATGCGACTGGAGAGCCAACCAGTTGCGACGAAGCATTCGCACGGAACCTTTGTCAGCGTGCTGCTTGCAGTATGCGTAGAATGGATCGGCGATATCCTACACACAGTACCACACAGCTGTAACACAATGACTAACTCAATGGAGCTAAAACAATGGAGCTAAACTATTGGAGCCAAAACTATTGGAAATAAAACAATTAAGCTAAAACAATTAAGCTAAATTATTGGAACTAAAATAACAGATTTAAAACAATGGAACTACAACAATTGGAGCCAAAACAATGAAGCTAAAAGACTGAAACTAAAACAATAGAGCTAAGACAATGGACCTAAAACAATGGAACTACAACAATTGGAGCTAAAACAATGAAGCTAAAACATTGAAACTAAAACAATAGAGCTAAGACAATGGACCTAAAACAATGGAACTACAACAATTGGAGCTAAAACAATGAAGCTAAAACATTGAAATTAAAACAATAGAGCTAAATCAATGGAGCTCTTCAAATAAGTCGACCACCATCAGATGCTAAAGTCTAAGCATTTCTAGCAACTGAAAGCCCATCCTTTTTCATTTTCTTAGCCTTGGCACATGAGGGCGAGTGGCCACTAGCCAGTCCTCTCCCTCGCCACCTCATCTTCCCACCATCACTGTATGATCAGGGCAATCATCATAGCGAGGCATAACAAAAACCTTGAACCATATTTCTGCCCTGGCGGGGTTTTGGACCCTAACCAGTGACAGCTAAACACAATCTTAAGCATTAGGTTATTGAGCATCCGCATATAACAACACTAAGGGGATTAAAAAGATTGTATTTCTTTCAGTGAAGGAGAGTTACCGAACACTAAAGACGTTACAAGTGTGAATCAGATGTCAACTCACTTCGTCTGGTGATGCTTCCATCAGCAGACCTTCTCTCTGTGCACTACAAACATAAACACACTTAACTAATCGAACCATTATGCCACAATAATCGCACAGTTGAAAGTATCCTCTATTGTATTGTAATTAGATATCAATACAGTTCTTTTTGCAAGCTTCCAAGTTGAAAAAATTCTTGGTTAAAGTGTGACAAAGATTAAACGGATGAAATCATGCAACAAACGCTGTTCAAAGTAAGGTTGCATATCCTGAAATGAAGCATTGTACTTTATTGTATTACAACATTTATAAAGCGTCTCTAGCAGGGTGAATCATTCAGAGGCGCTCGCAGTACACAAGGCCACGAGAGAAGATATACGCTTTGAGAAAAGAAATTGAAGAGGAGGAGGAGGGATAAGCTCTATTAAGCAGCTAGAATTATGAGATCGAGTAGATGGGAACAGCGTATTCCAAAGAGAGGGATCAACTGTGTCAAGGCGCCCTTGTAACAGCATGGCTGCGTTACGGCGCCAATGAAATTGTCATTATTATTATATTATTAACTGAAGTACCATATACTCCTCTTTCATACAAATCTTGAAAGGTTCACCACAACATCACATGTCAATATGAGGCATTCACACAGCAAACTGGAATATATAGAATTCATTCGTTCATGAATTTCTATAGCATCCTTGCAAAAGATCCGCTCAGAGGTGCTCCGACTCCAGCATGGCACAAAAATAGTCTTGAGTCAAAGAAAAATGACAGAATGTAGCTCAATCAACAAGAACTTCATATCGTGCTGTCGAATGGTCGCATCAAAAACTTCACAACAGAATAACTTGTGAGGAAAATAATTAATGAATAATTAATAAACTTCACAACTTGTGAGGAAAATAACTAATGAACTGCAAATTCTGCTTCATCTGTATTGGATTGAATCTCACCATGTGACGTGGAAATACGTGCGACACATTCCCGCATCACAACCGATGCAAACGCCCGTTCGACTGAAGCGTTCGTCCTCACAGAGACAACACTCCTAAACAAACAGAGAGGAATTCTCTTAATAAAGAAAGAGAGAGGAATTCTCTTAATAAACAAACAGAGAGATAAATTATCTTAATAAACAAATCGAGAGAGAAAGAATTCTCTTCACAAAACACTTCTCTTCAAAATTCTCTTCAAACAAATCTCGAATTCTTTTAAAGATTAACGGAGCTCTTTAAATAAGTCGACCACCATGAGGTGCTGAAGTCTAAGAATTTTTAGCAACTGAAACCCCATCCTTTTTCTTTTTCTTAGCCTTAAATGATTCTAATAAAAAATAAGCAAAGAGGAAATGCTCTAAATCAAATAAAAAATCAATGCTAATCAAATGGTGGACAACCAAAGGTACTGAGCAAGCGTCAATTAAGGATCTGCTTAACCCTTTAATGCCGAGATGGTAGTAAATGGTACGGGAAACCCTATACCCTCCGGCATTAAAGGGTTAATGTCCCTGCACCGTAACCATCTTAGGGAGGATCGAACCCATACTCTGCTCGCCGCAAGGCAATCGATTTAACCACTCAGCCACCTAACTACAAGCTTAATCTCCATTTTAAATGATAATCTGATGAAATTAAATCTAGTCTTACTCACCTTTGATCCCCATTTTGAATAGTTCATCTCAAACAACGTTATGTTGTTCAGCTTCTCGACGTCACCAAACGCAACGCCCGGCACGTACAGCGCACAGACCAAATGCACCCACCTACAACACACAAACGCACATCTCTTTGTATTGTATCTCTGCATATACGCAGGCACACAAATAGACAGAGAAGCAGTCAGCCAGTGCATCAACCTTAAGTGCTACCAAATGCATTTTTCTTATCAAACAACCAATCAATCAATGGTTTATTTTTCAACCAAATCAAACAAGTCAGCTTTAAATATGTTGCAACTCTGTTACAAAAAAGAAGCCTTAATTCTTTACCTGTTTGCCCCGAGAATATCCGCTGAAAACACGGGCTTAACGGGAAAAATGAACGTGTAAAGGGTTAAAAAATCCTGCTAAATGAATTTTTAGAAATGTGATGACAATAATACGAGCATGGTCAGTAAAATTAATTTCAGCTGGTTAAACAGGGGATCCTGCTATCTGGGGTTCACGACCCCTACATAGGGTAGGAAGTAGGACAACAGCGTAGCAAAACAACGATAGATAGCCAGCAAAGTTAATACAACTAAACAAAAACAAGTCTTAACTAATGACTTTTAACCCTTTTATGCCGGAGGGTATAGGATTTCCCATACCATTTACTACCATCTCGACATTAAAGGGTTAACTAAGGGCTTGACAGAACTGAGCAGAATCCATACATCCTCAACCATTTAATCTCATGAAGTGGTCTTAAATAAAAAAAAGAAAAACAGTATCAAGAAACAAACAAAAACTAATAAAAATAATAAAAATGAAAGACCACTGTTGAGACAACTGCTCACCTCCTAGCGTCTGTTTCTTTGAAAACTCCGCCAGAATTTGGACACAACTCGCAATGCTGAAAAAAATACATAAGAATGTATACAGAAAAATTCCCTAAAGTATACAATTCACTGATGACTTAGACTGTTACCCAAACAAGTCTGTAAGGGACACAGGACGTATGGTAGTCTTCTTGCAATGAGGAGTGTACAAGTGTGAGCCACCTCCTCCTTCTCCCTCATTAGGGTCTAAACTAATGACTTAACTTTTCTGTTGAGATTGCCCTTGAATAGCCATTCTGCAAGAGGTGCTATATAAATTCATAGATATGATAATGACAAAGCAACTTGGACTGATGTCAGTGATGTGGTTGGGCATGCATCGTCATGAAAAAAAGAAATTGCCTCTGACAGAACAGAAAATGAACTCAGGTAAACAACAGAAGTGCAAGCACGAAAAATACCAGGCTTAGCCAACAAGAATCTGTGGCAGTCAGTTACAGGAAACTGTGCAAGGTGGCAAGAACTTCATCAAGAAACGACAAACAGCATTGGATAGTAAAACAAACACAACATTACCGAAAGCCAAACCCAGGAGATTTAAACCAGATGCAAATAAATGCTGATCCCTTAACAAGAAGGATTAAATTTCACATAGCTTTTAGAGCACCATCGCACAGAAAGGGTTAAAGCCACTCCAAGCATAGCAACTTCACATCATATGGCAACTTTAAAAAAAACCCAAAAGATGAGCTTGATCTGCAGCTGTGTTCCGTCACTTACCGGTTTAACTCCGGCTCGGCAGGCATCGCAAAACCACGGTTCCATGCTGGCAGACGACTCTGAGCTGACAACCGACAGCGACTCACATACTCCGTAACATCCTGACACAAAGTAACACCAGCAACACATGATAATAAATTCCACCAATCAATCATCTCCATATTCAATTAATTATTCGTTCATGATTTAGAAACAACCCTGTAACCTTTGTAAAGAGATTAGTGGCACCGTTTTGTTGGCCACCCATGGATATATATATATAGCCTCTGCCTCTGTTTCTGCCTCTGCCTTACCTCTGCCTCTGTCTGCCTTTACTCCTGACTACCCCTCATATATAGTAACTTACAGCTCATTCCAGAAGCTTTGCCTATGTAGGGCCCACCCAAACCAGTGCGATACTGGTAATAAATAGGTCCAGGCCAGATGGGAATTGCAAGCTCCATTAATTTTGAACTGCTCAGTAAGTATTTTCGTAATCAACGAGCGCTAACTACATATGATGATCATGATTTCTGCACAATTATAATACACACGAACTTAACAGTAATCAGCTCATATAAGAATGCAATTGCAATTAATGAGTAGAAAAGCAAAAAGCTTAAGCTAAACGAGTGTTTAGACAAGAAAGAAATCTACTGATTGAAACAACATTTTTTAAATAGCGCATTACAAATATTGGTGAAAAAGATATGCCAACCCTCGTGAACTAGAATGGAACAGCTGTCGCATTCGAGAATCTCATCGCTTGATTGCCTGAAAAAAATCAAGAAACAACTTTAGAGTCAAGTGACTATTTATGAATAAATTTACCCCTGTCAGAATATTTACCTTTGCAAAGCAATTTACCGTTGCCGAGCAATTTAATTTTACTAAGAAATTTACCTCTGATAAACAATTTAGCTTGCTTAGCAATTTACCTTTGGCGAACAAAATTTTACATAACATGAACAACCAGCAACACAGTCCTTCACAAATGACAGGCCGACCAGTCCAAAGTAGGCGTCACGTGCATGCATAATTAAGCAATCGATTACAAACACCCACAATGTCAACAATGCACACATAGAATAGTAGAAGAGCAATGGCATTCTAAAAAGTCATCACTTTAACTTAGATCTGTTGATTGACAATTTTCTACACTAGTAATTCCTGAGATAAAACACATTTTAGTGTAACCCTTTAACAACCAGCTACATATGTTTCAATGCATTTTAGTACACGCTGGTCGTTAAAGGGTTAAGCATTGCGATTGTCAACATACGCTGCATCTTTCAGACAGACACTGCAAATCAGGATTTTCAGTTTCCGCGAAGATACAGAACTGACGGCAGTTTCTTCTGACGGAGCCTGAACAAAAAACAAGCAAAAAGCAACTAACGTAAAAACATCAGAAAACAGACATCGATTGAAACCAGTTGCAGTCTCCTTTCACACAGATCTCAATTCCATAAAACAGGTTTAATAATTGTCTATCCAGCATTATTGAATTTAAAAAGTTTTGTATAAATAGCCAGATCAATTTATCCTATATCCCATATATCCACCCACTCATCCATCCTTCCATCAACCCACCGATCCATCCTTCCACACACTCACCCATCCACCCTTACACCCACCCATTATTCCATCCATCCTTCCACCCACCATTCGATCCATACATCCAACTATTCATACATTCTAACACACACACACAAGTGTAAGTATTAAAGATCTATGATGACAGCCTGTTTTACACGCCACAAAACAATACCCAGCAACTCCACATGTTAAATAAATCACGAAACAGGACGACTAACCTTACTGGACGAGAACTGAGGTTGAGCCGGGAGCGGAGGAGCCTGGAGAGCGACGCCCGAGCCGAGGCTCGCGATCCTGTGAGCAGGAGCGCCCTCCGAGTCATCGTCCGAAAGACTGTTGTTCGTCTGTTTGCTGCTGATGACCCCCGATGACCTCCCATCATCCTCATCGTCCTCCTCCTCTTTGTCGTCTGCTTGATCATCGTTGCCGCTCCCTTCGTCATCGTCGTCATCGTCGAAGTCATCATCATCACCACTCTCACCTGATAATTTGCCACAAGATATTACAAGCAAACTTTATAACAAACGATCAGTTAGTGTCCATGAATACTGCCAAAATCATGATATGCTGGTTAGAGGTTATAAATTGATCTGGTTTTATTTATTCGAATTGAATCTATCACCATCGATGAAATAAGTAACTACACATTAAGCTACAACTTTTTTGGACTTCATACTCTACAAGGGCAAAACTATTAAAAACAAAACATGCAAATTATGACAAATCTTATTCTAGGCTAATCATATTTTGTCTTATTCATTTTTAATTTTAACAAGAATATGAGTTTGAGATAGTTACTGTGTAAAAGGAATATCCGCTGAAAACTGGCTTAAAATTTAAAAATTAACTGGTAAAGGGTTAACTTACAATTGCTGAGTACCATAGAGCACTTTTAACAGTCAGTGACACTAAATAATTTAAGCATAATATTCAAATAAGACAAAAACAAAGATTGTAAATTTCTGTCAGTGATTCTAACCATCCTCAACTTTGAAATCGCTGTCGTCCGAACTGTTGTCGAGTCCGGCAAAGTCGAGTTGCAGCAGATGAGGTTGAACTGGCTTGACTCTCCTCTTGTGAGGATCTCGCTCAACTGAAAAAAATTCTAGCAATTGTATTCAACAGTCAGATGCAATAATTAATGTACATATTGTTTAGCCTACAGCATTGTATGCATGCCTCACTTTGAGAAGCTGATATTGACCAAGTCAGTGCAGCTTAAACTAAAGTAAATTAGGCTAGTAGTTGGTCATAATAAATCATATACGTACTTATTTAATGTGGTTTTAAAGTCCAGAGAAGTTAATGTGGCACTCTGGAAGCTCGGAGAAGTAAATGGTGACCAAGTCACCTAAAGATATGTCTCTTAGGAAGCCCAGAGAAGCTGATGTTGACAAAATCATCAATATGTCTCTCCACATGCTCAGATGAGTCTAAGTCTAACTTAACCAAATGATAAGTATAAAAATCGCGCCATGAAGACTACAAAAAGAAACATTACGCTCAAACATTGGATAAATCAATATTATTTAATTGAACAGCAGTTCAGCTTCGGTGGGTCAGTAATTTAAATTTATGAAGCATACACCTGCATGGTAAAGGTGTATTTTAGCGTATTTTATTATTTCGAAATCGATAGGGTGTATTTTAGCGTATTTTATTATTTAGCGTGTGTATTTGTGTTTTATGTTGATACGACGGGGAGCTGATCGGTCGGGCAAACGATCGAAAAGGCCCGTGGCCGTGAAGGGGAGTTCCAAGCGCGGGTCATCTGCCCGGAGTTCCAAGCGCGGGTCATCTGCCCGGCGAACGGTGAACCCTGTTTTGAGCGTCGGCCATCCTCGGACAGCAGGCAGTCGCGGACGGGGCAGAGTCGGACTCCAACGCTACCGAGCTCTATACCCTCTCACGAGCGACCGTTTCAGACCCGTCGTGGCCAGGTAGTGAAGAGAGCGACGGCGCCTTGGCGGCCCGTCGTGCCGATAGTAGACACCGGCGAGAGAGTGACTCGGGCGGCTCCGGTAATCCTGGTTCGAGGGAGACGCGCCCGAGGAGAGAGCCGTTCGACACCCCTCGCGCGTCGGTCGATGCAACGGCGGCGAGGGGGCGATTGCCCCTGGTATGGACGCAGTTTGTCTCGGCTATGCCTTACTTGAAGTACTATTTGACAATGAACCGAAATCACTGAAATTCTCCATCAGTTTTAATTAAATACGCTATTTCTTTTGAGTTTACGCGTTTGGAATAAAATACGCTAAAATACACCTTTACCCACCTGCATTGTGCGCATAACGGAAATTTATGATAGCACTGGAAAACTGGAATCGTAGCGAGAACTATTGAAAAGCGTCGAGGAAAAATTTGCGCAAAGTAACGATCAATTCAAGTCCCTACTGATTGTACTCAGACCGGTAATGAAAAAGCAAGTAAGATGCGCATATACACATGACAAAGACACGAGTTTTGTTTATCTTATGGAACATTTTAAGCCATCTTTATAAATCAAAACACTATTTGTAAGTCTAAAATCTCTCCCAAAATCAATTTTATTACTGTATGATCTTGATCAAGAAAACGTACGCATAGTTTTGTAGAGAAATTCTACGCTGGGATTTATTTCACGCATTCTATTCGATTCCGCCATTTTAAACCATAGAATGTACACCAGAAACGTATATAAATCATCAAAATTCCATCCCAAAATTAGCATTGAACGATGTAGCAGAGATGACACACTTTGGCAATGCATTATGGAGCCACTGGGTAAATTTGGCAGACCGAATGTGGAGATTTCTGCAAAGCTTAACAAAGCGAAAACCTAAAGGAAACTTTGTATTCACAGCAGCTCTTTCAAAAATAAAACCGATAGACAGTTATGATTGAAGCGATTTTTTTCAAGGTTCAAAGTGTCAAGCAATCAGTTCTCTTTACGCTTTCGCTATGTTAAGCTTTGCAGAAATTTCCACATTCGGTCTTCCAGATTTCAACCAACCTCCCAGTATTTCTGAGATCCCCATAATAAAGTCTGTTTTCAAACCCCAATTCCAATTGTATCATAGTCCAATACCACAGGTTTTTTTAACAATTCTCACACTCGATAGGCAGACAGTCTGAAACAAAAATAGACGACAGATAGAAAGAGGGAGATAGAAAGACGGTTATGGTGAATTCGTAGGATGTTGATAAAGTCGTAACATAAAGTTAAGCACAGAGCACCACAAGGGGAACATATATATAATATATATGAGATCGTTGGGAACAACACAGGAACAACGAGAACAGAGAATTCCGCCACGACTTACTCTGCTATTAGCTTTGTTGATTACTTTCTTGCTCACTTGCCTCCTTACTTACTAGGCTTGCATGGCGTCTCTCGCAACCATGGCGTCGAACATCTGAGCGCATTACACATAACACTCCACAACGTTTAGTTGGATGATGCGTTTACGAACGAAGTAAAGAATTCGCTAAAATGGAAATCACTGTTCGATACCGTCAGTTACCTTCGTGCAGCAGAAGATTATTTTATTGACTGTGATAACCGATGACTTGATTTGAACATGCTTGCCATTTTGTTGTTTACCGCGACACTCACAGCGGTGCAATGTCAAGGCAAGGCGCCGAATGGTGAGCAATGCTGGGAAGTAGCTATGTAGCTATCCTGCGTATAATTAATGCTAATTTTGAAGTGTAATTGTCTACGCAAGCCCTTCCAATGTAGCATTGTGTAACCATTGAAGAATTAACAGAACTTTGCATGTTAAAGAATTATAAGGTCTTATTTGACATTGTATAAGAATAAATGAAGACCACAGCTTGAATGTTTATGCTGCTAATTTAATATAGTAGAATTTGTGTGTGTGTGTGTGTGTTTCTTGAGTTGCATAAATATGCGTACAACTGGTGCTGGTTATGAATGGCTTAAATGTTGTATAGGCATACAACGAAGCAAGTATGCCATTTGAGTATTTTCAAGCAATACTGGTTACTTTAATACTTCAAGAAATGGCAGAACTATGGCAATGTGGGAATACTAATTAATGCCAGTGTAAAAATGTTAATATTTAGTTGGAAATGTTTACACTTCATGATGCCCACTGATGTATATTTGTTAATGTAAAATGTTAATATTTGCTAATAATTATAGTCTGGCAAATCGTGCTAATGTTGCGATATCTACTCTTTAATGGAGTGTTCCAATTTTGAAATCATAATTGTAAGCTCCAAATTTCTAAGGTGCTACTCTTGTGCAAAGTTCATGGCAACCATTTTTTGTCTTAGATTTCCTCAAGCTTGGGCATTTCATGTAGAGTTACATAGAAATTAATTTGTAGTAGCCTAGACGGCATGTCTTTATTGTGTAGTTTCGCAGCTTTAGTGTTTCACAGCTTCACTAGCATTGTTTATTTAACACTAACAATCACTCAATTGTTTGATTTGTTTTGTTACTAACACAGTTATGTTCTCGTTTGTTTCTAGACTACATGAAACACAGTTTTGTTGACTATGATAGAATTATTGTAGGCGAAGTTCAAGAGTTGACTGGGAAGGTCAACTCCTCAGCTTCTTATAGCATGAGTAGCTTAGAGAGGAGTAACTTGCGCCCACCAGCTTATAATGCTCACTTGACCAACAGGAGCATGTCACCTTTGCACGATGAAAGTAGTTCAGCAGACTTGAATACTCAGAGAGCACACTCAGAAGATGTTGAAATCTTTGATGCTCAGTACCAAGAGAACTCGAAAGAAACCAGGTCGTTTGAGGTGTTAAAACATAACACAGACAAAGACCCTTTACTGAATACCGATAAAACCTTTGAAAAATGGAGAAAATACTTTTCCAGAGATTATTCTCGCAATGTCCTGTGCACGATGAGCTTGCTTCTGAAGTTTCACAACTCAACGTTTTGCTCTTTGGGTATTATTGAAAGAAAGACAGATTTGGCAGATGGGTCACATGCACATCATCTTGTAAGAGTCAAGAGGGCCGGAGCGCAAACGGACTTAGAAAGTTCTTCTGGAACCGAGTTAGTGAGCAGCACTTTGCCAATGACGACGTCACAGCAAGCAGCAGATGATGACACCCACAATGATACGATATCTCAGTCACTTTCATCACAACTTCCATTTTCAACATCACATCTACAGGACTCCAGCCAGCAGCCGACTAAATATGTTACCTCTGGTAATGTCACCATTAATGTATCGGTGTCAACATCACAATTACCATTTGCAACAACACCAGAGCTACCAATAGCAACAAAAGAAAACCAAGACTATGATAACAAAACCACTGAATCTATTATCTCGAGTAGTACCCCAAGGAATGACACAATGCCTTTACCATCTTCAACATCGGAACTATCACTACCACAGGATTATGGCAATCATACCACAGAATCTGCTACCACTTTCAATATCACTACATCCTTACCACTTTCTACCACAGAATTACCTCTTACGCCACTACCACAGGAGTATGGCAATCATACCACGGAATCTGTTACTTCGTTCAATATCACTACATCCTTACCACTTTCTACCACAGAATTACCTCTTACATCACTGCCACAGGAGTATGGCAATCATACCACGGAATCTGCTACCACTTTCAATATCACTACATCCTTACCACTTTCTACCACCGAACTACCTCTTACATCACTACCACAGGAGTATGGCAATCTTACCACAGAATCTTTTACCTCTTTTAATATCACCACATCCTTGCCACTTTCATCATCAGAACTCTTGCCTGTTACATCATTACCACAGGAGTATGGCAATCATACCACAGGATCTGTCAACTCTGTTAATATCACTTCATCCTTACTGTTTTCAACATTACAACAGCATAGCAGTGAAACTAGGGAGACTTTTAACTCAAGTGATACCACTTTGGCCACATCACTTTCAGCACTTGCAGCAGCTTTTACAACATCACAAATCCTAGATTATGGTAATCAAACTACTGAATCTGCTAAGTCAATTAATACTACAATTTCTTTGCCAATGATGACGTCTCGCCATCAGGATTCTAGCAATGACACTGCAGAACCTGTACTATTTGTTAACACAATGTCTGTATCATTTTCTGAATCAGAAATGTCATTAAATTTTACAACAACAGAAATATTACTGAATAGCAGCCAAACGACAGAATCTTCTACCCACAACAATGCCACTACCAATGTGCCCCTATCAACATCTGAAATGCCATTTACGTCATCAGAAAGATTACTGAATAGCAGCTATGCTACAGAATCTTCTACCCACAACAATACCACCATGTATGTGCAACTTTCAACATCGGAAATTCCATTTACATCAGAAATACTACTGAATAGCAGCGATGCTACAGGATCTTCTACCCATAACGATACCACCATGTTTGTGCCACTTTCAACATCTGAACTGCCATTTACTGCATCAGAAATACTACTGAATAGCAGCCAAACTTCAGAATCTTCTACACATAATAATGCCAGCATGAATGTGTCAATATCAACATCTGAAATGCCATTTACAGCATCAGAAATACTACTGAATAGCAGCCAAACTACAGAATCTTCTACCCATAACAATACCACCATGTTTGTGCCACTTTCAACATCTGAAATGCCATTTACAGCATCAGAAATTTTACTGAATAGCAGCCAAACTACAGAATCTTCTACCCATAACAATACCACCATGCTTGTGCCACTTTCAACATCTGAAATGTCATTTACTGCATCAGAAATACTACTGAATAGCAGCCAAACTTCAGAATCTTCTACTCGTAACAATACCGCCATGAATGTGCCACTTTCAACATCGGAAATTCCATTTACAACATCAGAAATACTACTGAATAGCAGCCAAACTTCAGAATCTTCTACTCGTAACAATACCGCCATGAATGTGCCACTTTCAACATCGGAAATTCCATTTACAACATCAGAATTACTACTGAATAGCAGCCAAACTTCAGAATCTTCTACCCATAACAATACCACCATGCTTGTGCCACTTTCAACATCTGAAATGCCATTTAATGCATCACAGACACTAGAGCATGGCAACCAAACTACTGAATCTTCTACCTCAAATCATATCACTGTGTCTCCACCACTTTCGACCTTTGAAACAGCATCAACAACATCGCTGACACACAGCTTTATCAACCAAACATCTGAGTCCTTAACATCTGCTAGCGACACATCAGCAATAGAGACAACTACAGCACATATGCCACAACCAACTTCTTCACAACAGTTGCCAATGACAACATCAGAACAGCAAGAGTTCAGCAATCAAAGCTATGAATATGAAACCATATCCAATCCACTCACTTCGCTGTCCACCAATAGCAGCAATAGCAGCAACCAATCTGAAACCACTTTTGTTGTATCTAAAACAAGTGGTACTGCTGTAACAAACAGGGAAACTACCGCTACTCTTTCTTCATGGACAGATACCAACACTTCTGACTCATCCTCCGAAACGGTTCATTACTTAAATAGAACAACAGAGATTGCAAATTCTGGTCGTGAATTGACAAGTTCGGTGTTCTCGCAAATAACAGAAACATATAACAAAAGCAGTTTTGCACCCACTACTTTTGTTGGTTCGACTTCCCAGTACGCGCAACACAATGAGACGATCGTGAATACAATAAGTTCTTTGTCCTTGGAAATTACCACTTCATCTGGTACAATCAAACAGGAGCCTGGCAACCAGACTGTTGAAGTATCTTCCAGCAGTGCCCTTTCGACTAATTCCAGTATGAATACAACTTATACTGGATCACTGTCATCTGAATTTAGTGAGAGGAGTACAGAACTAGGCAATAGCACACCAGCCATGGTTTCAACACGCACCGCTAGTGACTTAACAGAATTTGAAAATACTAATGCTAGTGAGAGTTATTCGGTGCGAGAAACTACTACATCACTTGGAATGGTGACGTCAGAAAGTCTGGATCAGTATTCAAATTACTCTGAGAAGACCAGTAGTCAAACGTTTACCACAAGTTCCTTCCAAGTAACAACTGGAAACGCATCATCCAGTAGTTCATCCCTAATAATGGAGACTTCCAGCATGACCAATACGCAGACGTTAAGTACCGGAGAACAAAGCGTAAGTTCAAGTTCTTATCGGAGCTCCACCGCACCAACTTCACCAACGGAGACAATATCGGTTTCAGAGACAACAGCTGACTACACAGGTTCTGGTAGTGCATTGTCAGTGACAAGTGATGCAACAACTACAATTGGGTTCAACAGTTCTACAAGTAGCTCTCTTAACAGTGAACATACAGTTTCCAGTGACTCTGTCAATGGTAGTACGACAGATACAGTCACAGTTTCAAACCTCACGTCATCTTCAACCCGAGGTAACTTACCAAATGAAAATAATTATCGTTCTAGGCATTTTCTGACAGGTAGTGCAAGGATGTTTGAAGATCAGTGAGCAGTCACTGAGCACTGTGTAATTGTATAATTATATTATATGTTCTGTGTATGATTTTAATTGAAGCATATATAGATAATGCGAGGGAAGCTGAATTTGCATGGCTGCTCATGGACCAATGGATGTGTTCCAGATGGAAGAAGTGCAGTGTAGCTTTTGTATCAGATCTGAAAATAGCATGTACACCCTCACGGTCATCACTCTCTGTCGTACATACTAATTTTTAATGTTAATTAATGTCAATTTATTAATTGAACGATTGTTATTGTAAGCATTGTCACCTCACATGGTAGGAATTCAGTTTTGAACTAGTTAAAACCTTCTGTTCTCTGCCTTCTGTTCACATTGGCAAGTCTCACAATAATTTGTTTCATGTTGGTTAACACGTTTATTAATCAGTTATTGTAAAACATTTGATTATCACGTGTGTATTTAAGCTTAAAATTTAGTTAAGCTTTTTGTGGCAAAGTTTGATATGATTGAATATTTACAGTGCATGGCATGCAGCAAATTTAAATATTAAATTAAGTGAATGTGTAGAACTAAATTTCAAAAAATAAATAAAATAGACAATCATCAAGGTCTATGCTCTACAGGTGCATAAGATGTACGTATGCTGTTGTCATTTGAGTTTTTAAAGACAATGGAGATGTTTTAATTGGATCTAATTTGGTTTTAGTTCCTTTGCCACCCTCATCTACGGAACTGATGCTAAACACAAGTGATGTGTTTTCTTCGTTCTGGGTCAAGACAGGTAATTTGCAGTTGTAATATTATTGTAAGTGAACATTTATATAGAGCCGTTCAAAAAGTAAAGCTGTTCAGAGGTCTGTTTTAATGTCCCACGGGCCATTAATTAGTATAATTAATTAAACAGAATATAGAAAAGTGCAACATCAGTGGATACTGTAAACTTTATCAGATCTACAGTGTAATTGTAATCAAACATTTTAAAAGTGCCAATGAGTGAGCTCTCGTGTTAGACAGCACGATACAAATACAGCAGAGCGATGAACTTCCACTGTTGATAACGTAGGTGCCTTTCTTGCAGTTGAATTCTCTTCATCAAATGCATTAGATTGCCTTAGTGAATTTTACTGGCTTCTTGTTGAATTGCCGCTCAATTCTTAGTCTGCAAAACTCTGCATGCTTCAAGAACGGTCCCAACTTGTGAGACTACATGCTTGATTTTGGCGCAAACGGTCCAACTTGCTATCAATTTTTAAAATCACTATCCAGGCTATGACATTTTATGCTTGGCATTGTACCAGACCATCATTCTTCTTTCCAGATTTACTGACCCTGCTTAATGTTTGATTTAAATGACAAATGAATGAATTTCATTGTTTGTTATTGTACAGGTTCTTTTGCTAGCTAATTACTGAGGAATCATATGGAAAGCGTAATAATGAGTACACGTTAGACAAATTTCTGTGGACTTTTTATTAGACCTATCTATGGTAGTAGGAATGACGTAGCCTGCTTGCTTTCTTATTCTGTTCATAGTACATGTTTCATGTTTCTCTGTAGCAAGTACACTTTGCAATTCTATTGGTAGGCCTACTTGAAAATCTTTGTCTTTCAAGATCTAAGCTTTTTTTCTTGTTTGATGTGGCTTTAAGATTTGGGTAAAACAGTTTCACTGTTTTCTTAGTGCCTAACTTTCTGTAGAGTAAAATATCTTTTATTCATTATGGTGTTAATTTTTTACCTTTGTAGGTACGTTCTCAAATTTATGTTGCACCACTTCATATATGTTAAAAGTTTGAGAAACCATTTTGTATGGCAAAGTAATATTATGCATAAGTGAAGAGATTGAAGTTCTTGGAAAGCCCAGCTATTAGTGAACAGCTCGTAGTCATAATCTTCAAATTTCGAAAGCGCCACTTGAAAGCAAATCACAGGGCACCAGCTTATTCATGAGCGTTGTGTCTAGTCAGAAGGGTTGTCCCGGAGAGTTGTCCAAAGAGGGTCATAGTCCGATTATCAGAGTATCAGAGGTGTGCCAAATATATAAAAAATATTGTAATCATTTCATTAGTTTGTTTATTTCTGTAGTGATTGAGGTTCGACCAGACACAGGTGACGATGTTTACAGTGCATCGTTTCGAAGTAAGATGGAGTTGAGGCTGGCCGAGGCGTACAATCTCGCGATGTGGATTCGATCGAATTCGTGGAAACAGCGAAGGAGGAGAAGAAGACGTGCTGCCACACTCGGAAATGCCACTATACAGGCGAGTGCAGCATCAGCATTGACACTGTAATGACCATAGTGTCATTTATTATTATAAATTGTCGTTATTATCATTATAGCTATTTTCTTCTCTTACCAAGGTAAAATTGTTCTAAATGCTTGTATACAATCTTATAGCAGGTAGCCTTAACATTTTAACACTAAACTAGAGTGTACTAAAAGCAGCTGGGACACAATACAGCTCACTGTAAGGGTTAAAAGGTCCTGTCTAGCTGTTTTTATCAACTAATCAAGGTTTCTTCTTAAGCCGTGCCTGGTCGGGAGCACCTCTGAATAGTTATCTTGATGGAGCATTAATTATATAAATTCGATAGAGAGATAGACCGATACATACTTATTTTTTATTGCAGATGACTAACATAACACGTGAGTACTTTGCCAATCCACTGGATACTGATTTGATCTACTA
The DNA here is from genome assembly GCA_945859605.1 of Lumbricus rubellus. Lineage (NCBI taxonomy): Eukaryota > Metazoa > Annelida > Clitellata > Crassiclitellata > Lumbricidae > Lumbricus > Lumbricus rubellus. The sequence goes on from OX243828.1 coordinate 5,180,985, forward strand.
CTTGGTCCAGTACGAGAACTTCTCTACGATAACTCCTGCTGCTGAAACCGTGTCTCTGATGAACTTGCTGAGCACAGAACAAGTGACGACCATCTTGGGATATCCAGTCGTGGTTAAGGCAGAAAGTAAGCAGAGCAGTGTTTCACTAATTGTGCTGCTTTTCAATCAACATATTCATTCATTCATTCATTCATAGTGGGGTTTTATATAGCGCCTCTTCAGGGTTTGACTGCTCAGGAGCGCTCCCGATCCAACCACGGCTGAAAAGGATAGTTTTAAGGCTGCGATAAAATGCATCAGAGATAAACCCTAGGCATAGGGTGTAAAGACAGTGGGAGCCCATTCCATACCATGGGTCAATAAAAGGGAACCTCGGTGCTGTTTTATGCACCCAGGGAACAGGGAGTTCACTCTGAAGAGCACGACGTCCATGAACATCCAGAGTTTAGTGACAGCGTTTTTGCAAATGAACAAAAGGGCTACACTAAGTGGCACCACCATATGTATATATGTGTGTGGGCACCACATATGTATTCATCATACATGTGTGTGTGTTTTGAATGTATTTTGTATGTATGTTTATGCATTTGTATATATGTATATTTTGTATATATATTTGCAAATTACCAAGTTATATTAAAGTATTGTTCACTGCCATAATTGTATCATGTTTGTTTGTTGTTTTGGTTGAGGAAAAAATAAACAAAAATAAATAAATGTATGCTTGTATGTTGTATGCAGCCTTGGTATTAAGTAATAATTCTATGCAGCTGAGAAGATGTTTCAAAGCAAGCTCTATCTGTCGCTGTTTGTTCTGTCGCTGTAGCCTACCTTCCTCCACCTCCGCCACCATCCAACAATCTCTGGATCATTGGTGCTGTCATTGGAGGAGTTGTCGGACTCATCATTGTCGTCTGGCTCATCCTATTCATCTACATCAAGTGCACACGACCTCCGAAGAGACCCACCCCGACGCCAAGACTGGCAAAGTCACCCAGAGAACAGGATGCTAATGGAGCGCAATCAAGTGGGAGATTAGACACTAAAGTAAGATACATGTATACCATGTGGCACAACAGCCTCAAATAACAGCAGGAGGCGCTATATAAATTTATAAATGCAATGCAGTACAATACAATAACAGTACATATGTAACATATTAGCATGATGTAATAAAATAAGACATAGTGTTGCAGCATAACTTTAATTAAATTGCACAACTAAGCAACAATACAGAATGTAATGACATTACATGATTTAGTAGCATGACATCACAACATGAAGCAGATTAAAGAAGCTTAAGGCAGATGATTATGGTAAGTGTGTAAGAATGGAGAATGTTTTCATTCAGGAAGATGAATATTCCAGATATAAAGTGAAGTGACTGATAGTTTATGGATCAATTGACTTAACTGAAGTTGCTGAGGTTTAAATGTTTGTGCATTTTGTGCGGAATGCCTTTCAATGTTGCTGATTTTTTTTAGGCATTCTTGACATTGTAGTATTTCTCTTTTCAGGCGCTTACGACGTTAACAACAGAAAATGAAGAACAAGGACGATTGAAGGAGCAGGGAACCAGTGCGCGGTCACCAGCTAAAGCAGAGAAATACGTGTAGGTTGCCAGTTCCGCTACATTTAGGTTGGGGCTTCTTCAAGATATCGAGGCAGGGAAGATCAACCCTAGCCTGCAAAGAACAGTGGTAGTCTAACAAAAAATATTCTTACAATGACTTACATACTTACTTGATAACCTGCAAAAGTTTTTTTTTATTTCTATAGCTGATGTCTGGTAAAAATGCTTTTCTATTTTTTGGCTGCCTTATTAATAATACTTTTAATATTTAAACGTTACAACGGGTCATGGTTTTTTTTAAAGAATTCTTTAATTTTGAGGTAAGATTCTTTACTGATTTTTTTTGTCACATAGTAAATGAAAACATTTTTAAAGTGCATTGTATAAATCTTTATCAGCACGTCACAAGCCATGCTGAGAAAACCAGCGTTTCCCCGGTGCTATATAAATTCAAGTCCATAGTTGTTTGGTCAGTTCCAGTGCCAAGTCAGAATTCAGAGGGGGGAGGGAGATCAAGGCGAAGAGACAGACTGATGCTATGGTGATATGGTAGTTGTGTGTTGATGTTATTTCCAAGCCATTGCAATCATTTAATTATCCTTACCGCTGTGTTGTTAAAATATGGAAATAATGAACCCTTACTTTTAACTTAATTTCTCTCTGTTGTCTTGTTTGTTTGTCAGTCAAGTTGGCTCACGGTATGAAGACACGGGCGACGGTCTCTATGCGAAAGTCAAGAAAAGACCGAAGAGTATGTTAAATTGAAGTTCTGAAAGTTCATCCATGGATTACCGTATTTTCGCGAATATAACACGCGGGTTATACAAATTTTTACAAACCACGCACCCTACCCGCGTGGTATACTCGTGGGCGTGTTATACAAATTTTTTTTTACACAGCCAAATTTTTACGGAATTTTTTTTAAGTCATGGTCAGAAACTACTGTAAAAAAGTGTTTTTACTTACAATACGGAGGCATGGACGTCGACAAAACGATAGGATATGAAGTCCGACGTCAGTAGAAGTATTATTGTCATAAAAATATCAGGGCCGCAGATAGTTACAATTGAAAGTATAACAAATTGATTCGACCTTAAATATAAAAGTTAAATATTACAGTATATAAATTGTAATTGTCTGTCGTTTTCAATTTTGCAAATGTCGAATGCGGTGAATGCCATCTCTAAACTCGTGTAAGAGTCAGAATATTCTTTGGCCATACCCACTTTATTTTCGTCAATTGATATATCAAACAATTATTAATTGCTAGATTTATCGAAACTGTCATCATATGAAACTAAGTACTCAAGTAAATGGCGAGTTTTATACAGGAATCTATACCTCCGGGTGGTTAGAAGAACGAAAACGGGTGCGTCTTATAGTCGGGTGCGTGTTATACAAATAAATTTTTACTAAAATCGCAAAAAGTAGCGGGGTATATTCGGGTGCGTGTTATACCCGTGTGCGTGTTATATTCGCGAAAATACGGTAGATATTTGATTAATAAATTAGTATTTTACTTACAGATTGATCAGGCGGATTTAATTAAGACAAAAATCTAGTTGGACTGGCTTACCAAAAGACTATGTAAACTATTGTATGGATCACTATTTTCAGGACCAGAAAATTTTATTTGTGATCTACACCTACTATACAGTATGATATACATTAAGTATGTTACAGTACAATATACATTACAGTATAATAGAGTACGATGGTACATTACAGTAATGCGCTGCATTAGTAGGCTACATTGAAATAATACATTGCAATAATGCAATACAGCTGTATTTGGCATTTTTCTCGTTCTAAAGCTCAGAAGTGGACACCACGACCACACGGCAGAAACATTGAAGTGCAGAGCGACTGTTAACGAAGAAATTGCTCAGGGTTCTTACCCTATGATTGTTGTTTCAATGGAGACTTGAAACTTTTACTTCTGACTGAGTCTCACAAAGCAATCGAGCTTGTGTAATTTTTGTGTATGTTAATTTCTTGAATTTAAATTTCGTGCGAATTTCTTATTGATTTATTCTTTCTGATTTCAGCCACCTATGCAGATGTTGGCGAAATGCCAGGAAGGTAAATAGTCAGAAAATCATTGTTGATAGTGTGCTTCAAAATTACATATTATATGGTAAATTTAAGTACCGTACAAATAAAAGTGGAAATTACAAAAAGCTGAGTCAGCACTATAGGGAAGTACGTATTCTACCATATAATACTTTTATGATAAAGTTATTATATGAGGTCAACCACTTTATAGATGAGCTCACACTGACTTTATTCATCCAAGAGCTACCACTTTAAAATATGTTCAGTGCTTCAGAGAGTCACTTGCTTTCGTCTTGTCTACAGAATTTCTGCCGTTCATCACAGTTTCTCATGCTGATATTTTAATCTTATGTCTTTAAGATTGTTAAATTTATTGTAGGAAAAGAAGACAAAAGAAACCAGGAGGAACTGAGAGTGAATTTGTAAGTTGATTCCTATCTGCGTATATTTTGAGATTTATAGCTGTGCTTGAAATTTTACTCAAAATGAATTGTTGTTGAGTCATATATTGATAGTTGATTCTCAAGACACTTAATAGAATTTTTTGATTGATTGATTGGTTGATTTATTGAGTAAGCCACCTTTTAATTATGCCAACAGTGTAGTACATTTTAATTGTTGTAGAACATTTATAAAAGAGTCTGTTTACTTAATTGGGTTTGCGAATTTTCACTGACATACGATACTTGTTCTGTTTTGCCCAGTATGAGAGTCAGAAAAAAATTGTGTTTTTCATTTTGCGAATCCATGTTTACAATACCATTTACGTACTCAGCCTTTGAATTTACGATGAATACATTGAGATGTTTTTCTTTTTTGTCATCAGAATGGAACGACGACAGGAACTGAAGATTCTTACAGGTATGGCAGCATTTGAACACAATAGCAAATATAATATTGACTAATATATAATTCTCTTACAAGACTCTCATCTTCTTGGATTTTCTCCCCGGATGATTATTTTAAGCAGTGGACTTGATAAATACCTAGAACAATGGAGATAATTTATTCATACCCTTCGCTGCCAAATATTTGGCATCAGGAACCGATGGTCATAATGAATTATTTGATGCGATGCTGGGTCTTGTAAACAGAAAACTTGAATAGATTTGCAGGTTAAGAAAAACGATAATGTTGTTGGTATTTTGTTGCTTATTAGTTTCGAGTCACCTCAAGCCGCCTTGTAGGGACCGTGATCAAGTCCTTCACTTGCAAAATTGCTCAGGTTCTTCGACGTGAAACTCCCATTAAGTGTCCGCGCTGTAGCCGGGATCGCTTTTGAGCGGATCTCTTAGAGGGGCGCTATAACATGTGCTCATACATACATGCATGCATACATTACTGCTTCACAGAGATGGCATACTTAAGCTTCATCTTTGATAAAGAGCTATCTTTTTTGAATATTATTTGTCTTTTAGCGATGGATGGGTGGATGTAAAGGTGGAGCCGAGTGAGCGAGCGCAGACTACTACGGAAGCAGACGACCAATCACCTGAACGTATGAAACTACGTCGCCAATAAAAACTTTAAATTAAACTGAAGTAACTTGTCCTAAGATGAGCAAAACCGTATCAGCTTAGTCTCAGAGTCGCTGTGTGTACATGTATGTATGTATGTATACAATATACAGTATATGCATGTGTGACTTGTATGTGTGTGTGTGTGTGTAATGGATGAATAATAATCATTTATTATTTCAAACTGACCTGTGCTGCACATTGCAGTAAAATTGCTAGTCATTCGCATCGGAGCAGAATATCAAGGACATTTGTCCAGTTTGAATTTCGGTTTCAGAGGCATCCACTCTGTAATGAACTAAGCATTTACCAGTTGGTGAACTTAGGTGTTAATTTAGAATCTGAATTTAAATTTTTCTTCCGTTTGTCATTTAGCTCCCATCCACACGCCAATCCATCTTGGAATGCTCTCCAGTCGCAGCAGGGTCCTTTGGGATCCGTACGAAGCAGGCGATGTCTCAGCTAAAATCCTGACTACAGAGGAACAGGTGCAGAACTTACTCAAATATTCTTTCGTTCAAGTATTTATATAGCACCTCTTCAAGGAAACTACACAGAGGTGCTCCAGATTCCAGCATGGCTAAAAGAACAGTTCTAAAGTGCTCAGGGCTGTTTTAAAGAATTTTTTAGAACTGCACAACCCCTTCTTTCCTCTCCCATCCTTCATGGTAAATTACTTCCAGTTGGAGAACAATGACCATTTTTTGCTAGTTTTAACTGTACAGAAGTGCTTCTGCAACTGCACAAATCTATTTAGAACTGCACATTTTGTGTACAACTGCACATTAAAAAAGCCCTGAAAGTGCTGATAGAATGTGTCAGAGAGTGACCTATCATTATTATTTCATCATTGCAATCACTATTGTAATTACTTTTATCAATCTATTCATCAATTATGGTAGAACGGTAACAGAACAAATGAAGTTTAAAAAATAGAAATACAGAATTCTCAAGACAGTGTACCTACCTGTATTGTACTAATTACGGTAAAAAAGATAGCGTAGTACAACTCTCCTTAACACACACACACACAAACACACACACACATAATATTGGCTCCTAACTATAGAATGGACTTCCCTCATCCATTCGCTCTGCCATCCTCTCTGGTAGTCTTTCGTCATCTTTCTCTCGTCTCAACCCTGCCTTTTCCCTCGGGGATGCACGCACTGGGAGCACTTCTGAAAGGCTTTTGCTATGCGAAGCGCTTTAAAAGTTGCCAGGTGCAATACAATTATATGCACACGATTGATGCCGAGAAAAGGAATTTACCGTATTTTCGCGAATATAACACGCACACGGGTATAACACGCACCCGAATATAACACGCTACTTTTTGCGATTTCAGTAAAAATTTATTTGTATAACACGCACCCGACTATAAGACGCACCCGTTTTCGTTTTTCTAACCACCAGGAGGTATAGATTCCTGTATAAAACTCGCCATTTACTTGAGTACTTAGTTTCATATGATGCCAGTTTCGATAAATCTAGCAATTAATAATTGTTTGATATATCAATTGACGAAAATAAAGTGGGTATGGCCAAAGGAAATTCTGACTTTTACACGAGTTTAGAGATGGCATTCACCGCATTCGACATTTGTAAAATTGAAAACGACAGACAATTACAATTTATATACTGTGATATTTAACTTTTATATTTAAGATCGAATCAATTTGTTATACTTTCAATTGTAACTATCTGGGGCCCTGATATTTTTATGACAATATTACTTCTACTGACGTCGGACTTCATATCCTATCGTTTTGTCGATGTCCACGCCTCCGTATTGTAAGTAAAAACACGTTTTTACATCAGTTTCTGACCATGACCTGAAAAAAATCCGTAAAAAATTTGGCTGTGTAAAAAATAATTTGTATAACACGCCCACGAGTATACCACGCGGGTAGGGTGCGTGGTTTGTAAAATTTTGTATAACCCGCGTGTTATATTCGCGAAAATACGGTATGTTCATACATACAATACATAATCATATGATTAAACAGTGTATGCAAATATGTATTTGTAACATAATACAACATTGTTCATTCGAAGGTTGCTCCATCTCAACCGACGCATTCAAAACCAAAGAGAAAGCATTCCGTCGACTCCATCAACTCTCCAAGCGTCCGGAAATCCCCAGAAACAACAGTCGAGATGCCATTGGCAACGATGCGCACGTTGAACGCACTGCGCGACGCAGGGCTTCTCCCGTCCGAGGAATACACAAGCGTCGTCCTCGACACAAGAACGTTCGGACCCCGACCCAGATCCAAGCGGCAGGAAACCTCTGTGGACGAAAGACCAACCGGTAGAAGAGACTTTAGTTCGAGGAACGCGTACACGATACCCGGTCAACCGAGACCCGTCTGGTCGATGGAGGATGAACCGGAACTGGAAAACGACGACGTGGAGGTCATGGGGGGTCATGCGAAGGTTCATGGGTCAAAGACTTCTTTAAAATACTCGGACGATGATGAAGTTGATGATGGTGGTCGAAGTGATGACAGCGGCGTCATAGGAAGTCAGAGTGGGAGGGGGAGAAGGGGGAAGAATCGGTTTCTTAAAATCGATAGCGTCGAACATTCGTCAAACGCCTGACTTACACTCGTGGAGCGTTCTTTTCTGATTTGTATTTGAGAGCATAGGCGTAGGAGACGGGGGTCCAGAGGGGGCAAATGCCCCCCAAATTTCGGGAAAGTCTGATTTTTCGGGCAAGCAGACCCGGAAGAAGAAAAAAAGTTTTAAAATTTTGGGTAAAAGAAAAAAAAGGTTGTCAGAATTTTCGGGCGGAAAGTAACGTGAAATTTCAGAAGATATCGCCCGGATGACTAAAAAAAAGGTTGAAAGAATTTTCGGGCAAACGTAATGGGAATTTTAAGATTTTGGCCGGATGACAAAAAAATTGGGGCAAAAGTCTTATTTCCCCCCACCCCCACTGCTGGAATGTCTCCTACGCCTATGTTTGAGAGTGTCTGTCTTCTTTGTCAACATGCGTTCCAAGTAGCTTTTTACCTGATGTATGGTCAGCTATATTTCTGCTTTCCTACGGTCTAACTTTCTTGACATTGACCTTATCACGGCTGTGTTTTTTTCCGCCATTTGACCGACGATGCCTTATGCATAAAACACGGGCGCCATAGAAGTCACTAATTAATTGTAATGCATCCTTTAATGTTTTTTAAATAATAATTAATCATTTTATTATGCAAAAAAATATTATTAGCACTCAGTTAAATCTATCTATGTAATTTATTTAGTGCCCTTCTAGATAATATTTCAGAAGTGCTCCCAAGTCCCGACCCATGCACGGCGAAAGAGGAAAGTCTGGAGTAGTTTATAGAAATAGTTAGACAAGTCCCGTGGAAGGGAACGCAGGCCAAAGGTTGCTGCGACTTATGTCCGACGTGGTAGTACCAAGACCAACAATCCAACATAGTTGCGTAAATCACATTTTAAGACTGCATAATTTTAGTGATTATTTTAAAATCTTTGTTTCATTTGTTTAGCTTGAATTTAACTTGCTTTTGAAGTTTGGAGGAATATTCTGGTGACAACAGATATGTTTACAAAATACTAAATGATCTCCTTATTATGTAGTATGTATTTAAATGCTGCTTTCGTATGTATTTATATATTTTTATTGTATTGTAAGCTTATATGACAATTTCTACAGCGCTTCTCTGTGCAAAAGCTTTTCAGAAGTTCTCCTGGTCGAAGTCCATTCCATAGAAAGGCAGGCAAAGCATCTGGAACGAGCCAAGAAAGTCGTGACAAGTTATTATTACACAAATACTCATGGTGCCCTACTTACCGTAATAACCATCTGACGGGAGGATGCTTGCATGCTATATATGTGTATCTGACAGTTATTTATAATGGTATCTTTTTATGTACTATACGTATACTATTATAGGTGCATTGCTATGTAAATAGGTGAACGTTCTTTCCTGTTTTCATGGTGCTGTGTCCGTACGACTGTAACCTAAAAAGTTTCATGGCTTTAGTTTTATGCTCAGCATTGTTGATAAAAAAAATAATTTTGGCATTCGTGTTTTCTTCTATAGAACATCAAAATTTCTCACAAACAAACCATGCTTAACACCCAGTTTATTCAATATTAATTTAACAACAATTTCCCTAAAACTTCATATCAGGTTCTAGCCAGGTTTGCAGGAATTTAGTCAAATGCAGAAGGAAATTCTAGCAAACACATTTGCAGACAAGATTATCCATGCATAAAGCATTTACTGTTGATTACAGTAACATCCTGTACGTTATAATGGTTCTATAGAAGTTATGAATCAACAAAAACAGAGTACAGCCAATGACATGCATTTAAAGCTAAATTAAAACCTGCTCTGATTCTCAACTTTTGGCCAAATGTCTTTGCTTAAACCCCTTTAAAAAGTGACCTAGCATTTGACTATAGTAAATGTACACAATACCATTCATTAAAAACCCTGGCAAAAACCATAACAGAAGCAGCAGATCATTCTCCAACCCATATCTTCTCCCCAAAATTATACAATTCAGTGCCTCAAACACTGCTCCAAACAACGTTCCTCAATGCCAAAACACTCTCAATGTGCCACATAAATCCATTAATACAACACGTAGCTTTCAGTGCCCAACACATTGACATTCAATCCTTAAACTAAGTTGAACTACATTTGTTGGCTATATCAACTGAATAAACAGTACCGAGTATTGAATCTACTTCACATAAACCATACAAATCACTGTAAAAATTGCATAACAGATCAGCAGAGCTTTTCAGAGCAAAGACTACACCACGTGCAACTACGTCTTTACATGTATCACGCAAAATCACAAAAAACACAAACGTAGAAACAGGTACAATAAAAAAAATAAACTGAGAATACTTCAGCAAGTAAATACCTATTGCATGAGTTTAGAACAAATACTTCACTCAAACATCAAACAGTTGAAAACGATAGTATGGATTTAAATTACAATACAACATCCTTATAAAACAAGCCGTTCCTATTCTAATTCAGTATAATGGGGATCTTGATATAACGCTGTCAAAGACTGAGATTTGGATATATAACACACTGAATTTGATATAACCTGTCAGAAACAAAAAAATTATACACCACTGACAGAGACTGCAAAAATGATGTTATAGACTAAATTTCTGATACAACATTGTCAGACAATGAAATTTTGATGTAACATTGTCAGACAATGAAATTTTGATGTAACATTGTCAGACAATGAAATTTTGATGTAACATTGTCAGACAATGAAATTTTGATGTAACATTGTCAGACAATGAAATTTTGATGTAACATTGTCAGACAATGAAATTTTGATGTAACATTGTCAGACAATGAAATTTTGATGTAACATTGCAAGACACTTTTATGCAACACTGTCAGAGACTGTAAAAAGTTTGTATAATGTTGTCATAGACAAATATTGCAATACAACATTAGAAACACAGATCTCCTAATGTGTTTCAAAGCAACATCAGTAGAAAACAACGTACCGGTAGTTCTGATGTGATATGTACCATGACTATGAAGGTAACATAATTTAAGAATGTTCCAGACAGCCTACATTCTGGATTTCCTTAGAGTTGCAGCTACTTTACAATTGCTAAAGGAATTCTAGCACATTTCAGTAATTTTCTCACATAAAATGCATAAGAAATTAATTCACTCCGGAAATTTGTATAGTGCACCTTCAGAACTAGACAAAACTTGGCATTTCCTAGAATTAAATTAACTAAATCAGATAAGCTGGAGGTCACCATAAAATGGAGATAACCCTGTTGCATTAACAACAAACAACACGTGGATCGACAACAACAGCGATAAATCTACAAGCAACAGCGTACCTCTTAGTTCGCCCCCGATTTGATTGCATGTGAAGTAGTGCTATATAAATGTTTAATTACAAATAAAATTATTTATGTAACGAGTCATACATGGTGAGATCATTGGCAAAGAAATGACTCTGAACAACACAAACCTGTAACAATACCAACATTCGATTACATTTACCGGAATATGCATCTTAAAATGTACAAATGTAATGCCGTTCAGCTACCTCTTTAATAAGGTGCTATTTGATACACATACTAACCAGATACACCAGCTTACAAAAGTTTCCAATAAACTGTTCTAAGCTTTAAAAAATTGTATTTGAGCATTCGCAAAGTGCCTTTAGTAGGGTGAACCGCTCCCAGTGCGTAATATCGTGCGAGAAGAAACACGTTTTGAGAAGAGAGAAGGAGGAAGACAGAAGTGAAGAGCGAACAGAAGGAGAAAGCGCATTCCAAAGTGAAGGCCCAATTGAGGCATATGATCGGGATATAACTACATAAGCTGAATATAACTGAAGATTATTTTGATTATGCTGCAATTGTAATAAAACATTTCTGTCTGTTTACTTAAAAATCGCAATGTTCTTTCACCTGCCAAAAACGGTGCTACAAACATTGAAAACACCTGAATTTCCATCTCCCATCAACATTACTACATTATGTCTATGTTAGAAACACTTTCAAATGTTGAAATACTACGGAGAAATGTATGGAGAAGAGGAAAAAACATACAACATCCAATTTTTAAAAAACCCAGTAATGTCGATAAAGCGAAGACGTGAAGCACACACAAAATTTCACCAGCTTCATTCGGATCGCACCAGATGCGAAAACTTAAAACATTTGTCAACAAAACATACAAGCAAAATAACACATTGTACACGATACATCACTTGTTCAGGAAATTTCTATCAGGGAAGGTTCGTTCATCACAGAAACTCATCTAGTCAGTATTGTACAATACACAGATATATTTATTTATTCATCCATTAATCACTACAGGGATACATACAGCGCCCCTTCAAGATTACTACTCAGGAGCGCTCTTGACCCAACCTCGTCGGCTAAAGATGACAGTTTCAAGATTGCAGTAGAATGTGTCAGAAGGGATACTCAGCAGCAGGCACAGGTATGGAGAAAGCGCGTCGCTGCCTGATAGAAATACACGCATGAGGGACAAGAAGTTCACCTTGTGCAGAGGAGCGATTGGAATGACGGGTCTTGATATCCTGTGTGGAGTGACAAAACTAGTCAAGCTCCCTATATAGTCAAGCTCAGGCAGCTTTAAATGTTAAAAGAAACCCAGGTTCCTTTTTGACATACCCAGACAAGAGCAACAAACTCTATGAAAGACATTTATAACACGTCAATAAATTTGGCTAAATACGATTAAAAACACAAAACATAACACTCAGACTGATTTACATAGATAAAACGCTTGGCACTGTTCACAGCAACCAGCCTCAATGACTGAGCCACTGGTCCTCAATGCTACAATAGCAAGCCAATCACAGAAAGTGGTAACAACATCAGTCTCCTGCGTAAATCATAAAGAAACTCACCAATTGCATCTATAAGTTGAAACGCTTCTAGAAAACTAGGCCAGGAAAAACGAGCTTCACAAATGCAATCTGAGTAAATGGAAATATTCATAAAAGCAGAAATTCTACTAAATAATGACTGCTAGTATTGTTCCAGCATGGCCTCAAACCAGCCATCAGCTTACACCTACATGGTCATACCATTTAACAATATTCTAGACTAAAGTCAAGTACCCCAGCATGCAATACACCAACTTCAAAAATTGAATTCCTAGAATTTCCTACAAAAAACGCCTTAACAATAATTCCCTAGAGTACACAGCCTTTTGATTCACATCAGAACATCACAAAATAAAATAAGACACAAGATATATTAAAAGATTAAGTTAGTCTGATGGTAAAAAAAACTGCAACACAATGAGGTGCGGTGGTGTAGTGGGTATGTTCGTTGCCTTGCAGCTGGAGGGTTGCAGGTTCGAATTCACCTCAAGTCGCCATATAGGGACCTTGGGCAAGTCCTTCACTCGCAATTGCTCAGCACTTCGGCGTGAAACTCCGATGCAGTGTTCGCTCTGCAGTCGGGAGTGCCTCTGAGTTGAGAGCGTGAAGGGGCACCATAACAAGTGCACATGCAAAAACGACAAAAGAAGAAATCCTAGAAAACTCCAATCGACTTGTACTGCCCACCAGTCATAAACACAGCAACAAATCATTTTACCCGAGTTAGAAAGAAAAGCTGTAAACTCGCAGCAGGATAATGACACAGCACAACGTAAATAAAAGGAATCACAGTTGCGTATCAACTGCGCCAAAATTGATGTGAAAACCCGCATCAGTTCTGGCACCCAGGGTCAACCATGACAAAAAGTCAACCCTGGCATCCATGATCAACCTTGGCAACCATGTTCAACTTTGGCAACAATGGCCAAAACTGTCAACCATAACAACACAGTCGACCCTGGCAACCATGGTTAACCCTGGCAACCATGTTCAACTCTGGCAACAATGGCCAAAACTGTCAACCATAACAACACAGTCGACCCTGGCAACGATGGTTAACTCTGGTCAACCCTGTCAACCCTGACAACAATGTCAACCATAACAACAATGGCCAACACTGGCTACCATAGTCAATCCATAGCATTCATGATCAACCATGGTCGACCATGACAACAACTGTCAACGCTGGTAACCACGGTAAAGCCCAGAAACCATGGTCAACGCTGCAACCCTGATCAACCGTGGCAAGGATGGTTGGCACGATAGCGGACGAGTTCCAGGCCTGACTGATACCACCACCACAAAAGTACGACGACAATGACGTGCCAGACTTGGTGGCTGGAACCGACGTAATCGAACTTTCCTGTCAATAAATCAATCAGTCAATCAATCAATCAATCAATCAATCAATAACTTAACCAATCAATCAATGACTCAATCAATCAATGACTCAATCAATCAATTACTCAATCAATCAATGACTCAATCAATCAATCAATCAATCCATTAATCAATCAATCAATTAATCAATCAATCAATCCATTAATCAATCAATCAATTAATCAATCAATCAATCAATCAATCAATAAACATGAATAAATAAAATAAATAAAATCTGACATACAAATAGCAATCATAGCCTACATCTCTACATCATGGAAAAGTTGTGACATGTCAACTTAAAGTCTTGCAATAAACGAAATATATACGGTATATTTTAAGGCACACCGAGTAAAGTTGATGAACTGGAAAAAGATATGATGCTGGTATAATGGTCTTGCACTGGACCTAATTTCGCAAATTTATTGTACAGATAATGTGGCTGAGAGCACTCCTGAGTAGGTTTCTTTGAAGGGGCACTATAGAAGTCCATAGACTGAATGAATGAAGGCTTCACTGAAAGTTCCTACAAAGTACGGTACATATTTACAAGGTTTAAGCCTAAAGTGTTCAAGTTACAAGGGACTAACGAAACCAACTGGCTGTGGCATGTGGCAAAATAGAATCTTTAAAATGAGAAATCATAAAGAGAATAATCACAAGCAGTGGTGTAGAAAAGGGGGTTTATGGGGTTAACCCCCCCTGGCTTAGGAAAAAATTTTAAAGGCTACTTATCCACTCAAATGAGAGAAAAAACAATTGTTGGTAGTAAACAATTGTTAATCTTACTTTATTCTTTGTTACTTTATTCCCTCTTTATTTACTGTAATACTGTTTGGTTGGTGTCAGGAAGGGCATCTGGCCAGGCCATAAAACCCCCATCATAATTTCCTGGCTACACCACTGATCACAGGTATTTTGTTGGTAACGATGAATAGCGACCATGGAATGTCATGCTTACCTGGAAAGCATCTTTCTGGAAATTGAGTTATGTAGAACACAAAGGCAGCGACGGCAAGCAGATAAAGGACTACAATCTTTGACGCAAACAGCTTCAAACAGAAAAGATAATAATATTCAAGTGACGCATTGAAAACAGAAAATTAGCATTATATCAAATATTAACTGGAATGAGCTCCCTGTTATCCTTCGTCAAATACCTATTGGCCTTTCTACTTCAACTTCATTTCTTTCTCTTCTCAAGACTGTCTTATTCAACCGGGGTTGGACTGGGAGCGCTCCTGAGTAGTAACCTTGAAGGAGCGCTATATCAAATTTTCAGTAAATAAATAACTACAATCAATTTTACTATCAATGAACGCTGTTTAGTAAATATAAATGGACGCAAAAAACAAATAATAATGATAACCTGAACAATTTCCGCTCCCCAGCCACCATTTATGTAGACCCAGTGTAGGGCTGGTATGACACCATACGATGCGAGACCGATGTAGAGAAAGAGACGGCAATGGAACCAGTGCATCGTCATGTAGCGTGGCTTTGTGTGATAGTAGAAGACAATCATGAAGAGGAAGCAAATGACGAGAAGATAGACATCACGCCAGACCTTTAAAGAAAACAACGACCG
Organism: Lumbricus rubellus; assembly: GCA_945859605.1. Classification (NCBI taxonomy): domain Eukaryota; kingdom Metazoa; phylum Annelida; class Clitellata; order Crassiclitellata; family Lumbricidae; genus Lumbricus; species Lumbricus rubellus. The sequence continues at coordinate 5,196,496 of OX243828.1, forward strand.
TTATAAATACAGTATTAAAAATATAGGTAGATTCCTTGACAAGACTAATGCTGTATTTTGGCGATAACTCTACACTGCAATACACAGTTCTGTAATTCGATCAGTTTCATGTATATCCAAAATCAGGGGTTATTCTAAGAAATTTTTAGAACTGCACAAAACGTCCTTTTTAGTCATCCGGACCAAATATTTGATCGTCGAAATCCCGTGAAAATATTACCATTTTGAAATTTTCCCGGCCCCCAAAAAACTGATGACCCTTTTTTAGTCTTTCGTTCACTATAACACTATGAGTTACTGCACAAAATCTTATTTTCAACTGCACAAATTTCTTTTCCAACTACACACTTTTATGTCCAGCTGCACGTTAAAATAAACCCTGTCCAAAATTTGTGAAAACTGAACGAAAAAAAAATTGGTACAAAAAATTATAATTTGCTAATGAATCTGAAAATTTACAAAGCAATACTCAGAGGAGTTGAGTAATAACAGAGAGCATATTAATCATTAATTAATTATTAATCAATTTCGTTGTCATTATCAATATACAAAAACACCAAAAAATCGCATTTAAGAAAACCTGTGTAATTTCAATACATGCACACCACCACCTGATTTTCTATATGGTTTCAGTGCTAATTAATTAATTCTAATTACTAATTTTAAAAGTACCTAGCTTTAAAGCATCCCAATTAATTTGCTCTTGAAGTGGAGCTACATAAAAGTTAAACATAATTTTAGTAGCAGCATCAACTAAATTACCGATAGACAGTAGAATCCGAAGTGAATGCCAGGCAGGTAGCAGCCAAGTATACCGATGAGAATTCCAGTGAGGTCAAGAGACAACCAACGCACGTACGCCCTCAGCGAGTGGCACCGGAACAGGTGATATCCAGTGGAAGCAAGCATACAGAACTGCAACAGAGATGCATTACAGACAATATGAATGCACACAAAACAATGCTTATCTGTACATATACTATTATACGTATAAACAATGGAAGCAAGCAGACAGAACTGTAGTAAGATTAATAAGTCTTTGAATAATTTCAAACTGACACAGTGCAGTACGAGTACAATTCATTGTATGAACGGATGATAACAAGTCAATACGGGAGAAGAATAAGTTAACCGTTGGCAGCCATGCAAGGCTTCAGTCACGTCCTAATATTCATTTTGCCAATGCAGTCTGCCGAGTTGACCTTCGGGAGGGTAGCGGGAAGCGATCCCGCATCCCTCCCAGATGAATTCCGTACAATACAAATGAATGAAACAATCCCTATCTGTGCCCATATGCACATACATTTACATGCATGCATTCAGCACCGTTTATATCTCAATAAACGCCATCCTATTTTCAAAATACCGTTCTCCTTTTACTTATCGTGAATGGATAGCCAATTATTTTCACTTCAGTTTAATATTTTGGCGACAAAATAAAACAAAGATGAATTCTTTCCTGATAGACTCATAGTAACTCCGGTCAACCCACCTGGCTGCACATCAGTCCAATGTTTTGTATGCAATGATCCAGGACACTCTTTTCGCTGTCATCATTGTAAAGGAAAGTCACGATGTCTCGAATCATGATGCAGAAGAATAGGAGGAAGCCAAGCAAGTGCGACCAAACGTTGACAGAATCGTTGCTCCACGTGAAGAGACTGCAAAAGATGAAATAATTAAGAAAGAAATAACAACAGAGATTTGTGTTCGATTTTGACCAACATTCTTAATTTGGAAGACGCCATCCGTTTTCATTAACATGAGCGTGATCGTCACATTTAGCGTGCGTTCGACGTGGCATTAGTGAATAAATTACTTATGCATATTGCAAAAAAGTATCAAAAACTGCGTTTAACTTTTTTAATAATACCTCAAGATGCATAGCGAGAATGGTAGCGTCGTTCGGTAACCGTGAACAACGTAAGGATTTCCGCGAAGAAACTCAGACGCCTCGTCGTGCCGCAGCAAAGCGATATTGCGTTCGGGGCTACAGCATTTATTCTCTATTACACAGTCAGTCTCGATATCGATGTCCAAAATCCGACAGAAAACCTCGTCTTCTGTCTCTCCTCTGTCAGGCACTCTCTTCCGCGTCGTATCGTCGTCCATATAGTCCAGTAACCGGGCTACAGACCTAGAAAAAAGTAGTATAGAGACGGTTTATGGCTCGTTTGAATCAGGAGGAAGTCCTGAACAACTGAGAGATTTTCTGCAATAATCTCCCTTGAGCAATTTTTTTTACAAACATTTTTCCGAACAAACACACAATATGCAGAAATTGTTAGTAAAAGGATTGTTAAAGATGCTAAAATTGAATTTTCATGAGCCAAATTAAATAAGAAATATTAGTGGAATTTGCTAGAACACTCAGGACAAATATCTGTTGTGGGTGTAGCCATAAAAATTGGGGGGGGGCACATTTTGAGGTTTTCCGGCAAAAATGGCCACAAAAGCAGAATTTTTTTAATTCTGAAATTTATTGTCCATTCAGGGGTTTGAACCCGGAACAGATTGAACCTGGTTACCCACCCACCCACCCTCAAAAATTGTGGGGGGTCCATTTGGGGGTTTTCCGGCAAAATGCCCACAAAAGCACAGAATTTTAAAAAGCACAGAATTCTTTTAATTCTTAAATTATTCATTTAGGGTTTGAACCTGGAACACTTTGAACCCGGTTACCCACCCACCCCTAAACATGCTCATGTCATCTGCATGAAGAAATACTGACTCACTTGACATTGAATTGGTAACATTTAGAAAGCCATAAGTCATTATCTAGTTGTCATCTAATCAGGACAGCGTATTGTAAAGCAATGTGTCCCCCACCCATGCAGATGCACTGATGCAATCCTAAAACACATGCAGAGGCCATAAGAAGGATTAGCATAGTTGAAATGACCACTGGCAGTAAACAGGTTTAGCATCCTTGATGTTGCAATATTGTGCATCATCCAGTGGCTCAAATGCTCAACTTGATTGAACAAGTGAACCGTTTCAGCATGTAGTACATGAACTTCTGCCAAAGTTTAGTTTGGGACAGTCCTGCCAGCTGTGCAGACAAGTAACACTTTAGATGATCTAGTGTTGCCATCAATTGTGAATGCCTCAATTAGACCTAATTCACTTCCAGATTGAGCCAAAAACACACTCAGGTAAACTGACAATCTCTGCGACCTGTTTACTCATTGGCACTTCATCAACTCACAATATTGTGCTTTCTTCTGATGGTGGTAGCATCTTAACTAGAATATCAAAGAGCAGGTAAGTAGTATATTCACCACCAAATAAAGCAAAAACACAAGATACACTTCAACTAACTAAGTGGCAAGCTATACAGGTGAAGTCCCATAGGAGTCATGTCGCTAGTCACCCAATGCTCCATCAATCAAAAATGATGCACACAATGTCCGTGCTATGACTTTGCCTGATATAATCTTTATGGCATTGATTGAACCTTAACAACTTTCATCCATAACCAATCCACACCTGCCCCAATACTTCCAATGAAGCTTATGAGCATGTGGAAATCCGACAAGTCAGCAGAATACATCCCTCAAGGGTGATCGGCTTATTTCCACTGTCTTCAGCGATAGTGCGTAGCTGGTCTAATGTTCTGCATGGTGCTACAATGCTCAGCAACTACTTAGCTTGGCTAACAACAAAACACAGCATGGAATACATGCATGACACATCACAAGAAGTAAGATCTACAATGGGAAGCAACATAATCGGGGAGAGATTTTGCTCTTTAATCGGGAGACCATGCTGTGGAATGAGTGACATCCAATCAGATTTGCCAAATTGTGGATGACTTTGTCACCAACCCACTGAGTAAACCTGGGAAACCTTTTACCAACAAAAGGTTGACTCAGTTCTTCAAGGAATTAAACCTTTGCAGATGATACAGAGAATCCAAGCGAGTTGATCAATGATCCACTTTGAACTGAACACAAGGTTCACAGAGTGGGACTGATAACTGAGACGGTTGGTTGAGCAGCCTGGACAAACTTGTCAGCAATGGCAAATTCTTTTACTGGATTGCTTGTCAGATACACCACATCAACAAAAAGAACATGTTCACCATAATGTTCTTCTAACTAAGCCTTTCATTGACTGTACAGAGTAAACTGTCTTCTGAATAACAGCCACTGTCATGTAATTTGGAATGCAGCTCACGTATTTGTAGAGATAATGATAGGTCTGACTAAAAAGCAGTACTATGCAGGAGAAGGTCCAGCCAATGGACTAGGGCAGATGCGAAGCCATAACCAATGCCATTGCAAAATGGATTTTGATGAATGACCAACCCTCTCCAACATTTTAACAGATATTGTAGCAGGACGTCATACGCATTGCCGCTAACCAGACCTCTATGCCTCCGACCTGTACACTAGTTGGTGCTCGAATCGACTAATTATATCAATGAACAAAGGTTTGAGTTCGTCAGATATGTGATGTTTTTCAGCTATAATGACAGACTCCTGGTCCTCTGTGGCCAATGACAACTAGCCAACTTAGGGTGAGTGTGACCACAAACCACAATGACAAAAACTGGGATTTACAGTCGTTAGCACTTGCAGCATTCCGTGCATGTAGAAACCAACACTTTTCTGAAGCCTGTGTCAAGCACATCACATCTCTCAGTTTCAGATCTCTGACAAGGTTGTGAGATATTCATGAAAAAGCCACAACTGTTAGGATGGACAATGCTAGACATAATTATGATGGCCGTTGTTGGATTACTACATTTTCAGCATTATGCCATGACTCACACATAGCTGGCAAAATGCAATTAACTGAGGTTAAAAATTTAAAGACATGGATGACCCAGCTAATCAGGGCCCCTATGTAGTGTTGGTAGCAAGACAGTGGCGTAACGAAGCAACTGACAAAAATACATTGATGCAGCTATACAATATTAGCCGAAAAAACTCTTAACTATTGACTTAACCAAGGCTGTATTTAGGGGCGTTTTAGGTGTTTGAACACCCCCAAGAAAAATAATGTAAAAATGAACTGATGCATTTACTAACACACGATGTAAGACGTTACTAAGAACTGAAGGGGGATTTAATTTTGAAGCTCACATTTCTATGTGAAAATTTACAATAGACAAGATCACGACAATGATCTAATCATGATGACGATGTGGAAGCTGTTGAAGTTCTGAATAATTATTTCAGCTGAGTAACCCCCTACCCACCGAGGACATTAATATCTGTCCTGGCATGTCCTGCTGCAGCGCTGCCACTGCATCAAGCAAGAATCAAAATGCACACATGCAAGCAAAAATGCAACTGCAGAAAAGTAATTAATCGAGCATTCTTTACTGTTAAAACATGCCATTTTATGAACTTTTCGGCGTAATTGCAGAACACGGGACCGCTAGTTTAGCAGTTAGGATCAGGGTAAGCGTTGTGAGGGTCGGTTAGTATCAGGTTAAGCATCGTGTCGGTTATGGGGTAAACACGCACACTGCGTGCCCGTACTCCAAACAATATGGCTGCCAACAAATGCAATAAAATTAGAGCGCGAACTATCGACGACATCGCAACATGCATCCCAACATGCAAAGCGTGAGGGTCGGTTAGGGCTTAGGTTATGCGTCGTGAGAGTCGGTTAGGGTTAGTTTTATGGTTAGTTCAGTCATTCTGCTGAAATTGAAGCTGAATTGATGAACAATGTCGATAGGTCGCGCTCTAATTTTATTGCATTCGTTGGCAGCCATATTGTTTAGAGTACGGGCACGCAGTGTGCGTGTTTACTGGTTATGGTTAGTGTTAGTATCGTCATTAGATACTATATTCGATACTATACTGTACCAAAAATCGCTAAAAACTAGCGGTCACGTGTTCTGCAATTACGCCCGATTTTCATCAATCGAGAATTCCAATACGCGAATAATTTAGAACGCTTAAAACGATGAATTACCGAAAAAATAGCACACAAACACTGAGCGATAATATCAGAAATAAGCAGCGCACCGACGTTGCAACAAAATTGCTAAAAACTAAAAACGCTCAAGGGCGATTCTTGCAGAAAATTACCCAATTGAACCTCTTCATTTAAGACACAAAACAAACTAATTTCTGTCTCTATACTACTTTTTTCTAAGTTTTGTATTGCTAATAAATTTCAACGACCGCACTAATAGCCAACACCAGCTACTCTCCATATTATCGCTACTCGGCTCCTCGGTTTTTTAAACGACCTCGAAGATTCTATGTTTGCCATTCTATGCAAATAAGTAAGTCAGAGCAATTTGTCGTGTAATGTAAGCAAAGACTCTAATATCTTTGATGTAAGTCTCCGAGAATTTCTCAGCGCCAACAAAAGCCACGGAGACCAGCTTAGACACCGGTGCTATATCAAATCAAGTCCGCAATAACCAGAGCTGCCCCACTCGTTCCAGTGCCATGTAAAAATATGGAGAGGTCAAGCCAATTTGCGTTTGTAGACCTACGACTAGGCTACGAGTAAACTGTAATCGTAAGAGCTAAATGTGGAAAATGTAAGCTAGCATTTTTTGTACAACGACTGCATGTGGCATCAATCTTGCTCATTTTCCATGAATCGTTCCAGTGATAGCCTATTCTTCAAAACCGCTACCCGCGTGAAGGCGCAGTCGGAGATTTGAGTCTCTGTCTGCATCGATGAGTAAAATTAAACACTTTTAAATAGCAATAGATTAATTAAACTGCTTTAACCTGGGTTAACTGACAACATTGACATGAAATTTGTTGCTTAAAAGTTTTCTCATCTGATGCCATTAAATTTGTCGAGACTTACTTATTTTGTTTTAAAGTAAGTAATGCGCTAAAGATTTTGAACGCCCCTTGCATTTCAAAACAAATACAATTCAAACGGAAGTGTATGACTTTCTATGGAAAAGGAATAAAACATTTTGTTGTACTAATAGATAAATAATAAATAAATAATAGTACTAATAGATAAATAACAACTATTTTTAAAATAGAAAAACCATGTCAGCCAGTGCTTGGCAACAAGTGCTCGCCTTGGACGCAAGATATAATGCATACAGGGCACCGAACAATCCGCAATTTCGTAAGGCTCTCTTTCGATCTTGGAACGGCACTTTATGTATTTGTCTCAGTTATTTGTTATAGCGCATCGATTTCAAGGCATTTGGTTTGTATGTTTCGGCTACAGATTTGCAGAGCTTTTGTGGTACCCAATGATTAGTATTTTTCGCGTATTTTTCATGACCGGAATTTATGGTTTATATAATTTAGTTGGTTTAAATATTTATCATATTTGCAAAATTGGTGAGCACTATCATATATTGTTTTTGCATTTTCCTGTTTTTAGTCTATTATATTTAATTGGTTTCGATTATTGTTGCTAGGAACATCATTCGCCTAATTGTTGTTCTAAACTAAGACACGGATATTCTTTATGTCTGATCTACAGACAACTACTTTCTTCCTCATTCTAGAAATTCTGTAATAAAAAAGGAGGATTGGTTATTGTGACTGACGTCTCGGTAGATCGTAAACAGTATGGCCGCCGTAGATGCGTGCATAACAGAGCGGCCCGACATACGGCCCAATATTTCCGCGAAAATTAAAGCACGCTTCAATTTCATCAGAATGACTGCACTAACCCTAAAACTAACTCTAACCGACCCTCACGACGCCTAACCTGAGCCCTAACCGACCCTCACGCTTTGCATGTTGGGATGCATGTTGCGATATTGTCCATAGGCGGCACTCTAATTTTATTGCATTCGTTGGCGGCCATGCTGTTTACGATCTACTGAGACGTCAGTAACAATAACCGGAGGATTTTTTTATTTTCAAGAGGTTTGATAATTCATCAGTGATTTTTTAAAATTTTCATTTACTTCTTCTAGGAACGTTGTACATACGAAGAAGAAGCCAACTGCTTCGAGAAAAACCAAAGCAAGAGGTTACTGTTTTTTATGCACTCCAGCTTTATGTTTCAACACTCAATACATTGAAATTATATTTGAGCATTTACTTTTAACTGTTCGAGAGCCTTTCGATCAGTTTGGTTAGTAGAAAAGTAAGTTAAAGAAACTTGCGGTGATTACAATTTTATCTCTTCCAAGAGTAGTGCTCTGTAACTTTGTAGCATAGTTACGATTCAATGAATCTTATTTTAAAACTCTGGGATGGGAGCGCCCCTGAGTAGAACTCTTGGGAAGAGGTGCTATATAAATTCATGGAATGAACAACACAGGGTCAGAAGGATTGCTGTATAAGATAACAATATTATTATTTTTGCTGTTTGCCAAATGGGAAGCTATTCCAAACATTATCGTATTAATCGTGAGAGCCTTATTTTGTCTGACGACTGTGCGCGCATGTCAACTTAAGTAGACTTATAAAAATGTTATATTTGATCTGCATTTTGAGTAACGAACAGTTCAGTAGTATTTATTTATGCAAGGCTCCATTGGCTGAAAAAAAACATTGTGGACGGACCAGAAATGGCCAGCTTTTTGACACTCATGCCTCAATTTGTTTGTATTTTGTTTGTATGTGCACTTGTTATAGCGCCCCTTCAATATCTCGCTACTCAGAGGCGCTCCCGAATGCAGAGCGAACACTGCATCAGAGTTTCACGCCGAAGCGCTGAGCAATTGTGAGTGAAGGACTTGCCCAAGGTCCTTACGCGGCGAGGTGGATTCGAACCTCGAACCTTCCGGCTTCAAGGCAACGACGCCACCACAATACCACCGCCCCCACAATTGAATCACCATTGTTATGCAAATTGTCATACTTGCATAATTGCACGTAAAGATGCTTGGGATGATGTGACCAATGTTGCAAGAATGTGAGCTGTGTGGAGTAACTTACCTAGATGTGTGCGATTCTTTTTAGGTTGATGCTTCTGTTTTGAAAGATTACATGCGCATACGTTCAGCCATACTTTCACAGAGATATGGCATTCCAATTCTCTCCGATCAGAGGTAACTACCACAAAACTATGACATTGAATCTGTATCACATGGTACGATAGGTGACTGTACATAATTGTAACGATAATTACAAATTATATTACAGGACTTTTTAACGTGCAGTTGTACACAAAATGTGCAGTTCTGTGCAGTTGTACACAAAATGTGCAGTTCTAAATGGATTTGTGCAGTTGTAGAAGCACTTTGGTACAGTTAAAACTGGCAAAAAATGGTCTGACATTGTCCTCCTATTGGAAGTAATTTACAATGGAGGTTGGGAAGGAAAAGAAGGAGTTGTGCAGTTCTACAAATTTCTTTAAAATACCCCTGTTATGTATGACACAAGTTCTTTACCTGAAAAGAGTAGACTAAAGTAAAGTAACTTGGGCTGGGTAACATGTAGGTCATCTGGAATTAATACCTTTGCTCGTCAAGTCAGTGCAAACAATATTATATAGATCTTAAAAGTTGCAAACTGAACCTTTCTATTTGACTTATGGTGGGCATTGGTGGCCTCCATTATTGGCTGTCCGTCTTGGCTGTCCCTTCTCTTGTTTAGTCTGCCTCTGCCCGTTGTTTATTTTAAATGCTCTTTTCTTTTTTCAGTAGTCTTAGAAGTCGTGGTGCAAGCAACAGATCGGCGAGTCGCGGCACAATCGAAGTGAGTGCCAGTAGTCCATGTATTCTACAGTTTAAAATTCTGAATTTCAAATTTAAGATTTTAATCAAACTGCTTAATGTATGGGAGCATTTTCATAAATGTTATTTTGATTCGTTTTGGATAGAATTGGGGATGACAACATACACGAATGGGATGGAGAAAGATCTGATGGGAATGGGGTTGGAATGGGAACAGACCCACAGGAATGGGGCAGAAGGGAAGGCAATTCTGACCCATGCCACTCTCTAGGAAGCACTCGTACATTTGGTTACCTAGTCACACTAAATATAAAATAACAATTGATTGTCACAGTGCCCTGGATTCTTTAGACATGCCAAGTTGCCATAACTGAGGTTGAAAGGTGCACATATCTCAATGGATTATTCGTCACTGCAATGAACTAAAGTTCCACCCATCACTGCTGTGAAGAGCAAAGTTGTATTTCCATCCCCATGTGATACCCAGGCTTTACAACCATCCCCACGGTATTACCATGACTCTGAGACCATTTCCATTAATTTTGCCATGCTTAGTATTACCACTTTCCCCCATTTTTTTTACAATGCTGCTGATCACTTTACATATTTGTTTTCAGGCAGTGACTTCGATTTAACTTTTAATTTAGTTGTTGAAGTCTGAATTTTTTGTTTTTTCTGACGAAGAATATGGACGAAATGATGAACCGGTTACGACCGGACCTGAGTCGTCGCTCCGACTCGAATCTCTTGACGCTCGTACCAACGAGCATTGCAGACGCGAGCAGGTTCGAATAATATGACGTTTCACAATATCCTTTGTTTCCTTTGCTCTCTGGTTTTTTTTCATTGTCTCACTGGTTTGTTCATGAAAAGTCGGTTATTTTCTCTGTATAATTTTAAACTGACACACTGCAGTATGATTGCAGTTCACAGTATGAACAGATGACCGCAAGTTATTCAAGAGTCTAGTTTAATTGTCTGGCAGCAATGCAAGCCGTTCATCATATCCCACTGCTCATTCTACCATCTACCGAACAGAAGGCTGAGTCGATAGCAGTTGAATTGTTCCATGGGCAGACAACGTAGCAAGAATGCTTTAAGCAAGAATGTTTTAATTTCATGTAAATAAAATTGGTTATACAGTTGGATTAATAAAGAATATACCGGTACTTACTTCATATATCAGGGTGAATGATCAGTCCTCTCCCTCACCTTCTGACCCTCCAACTGATAGTGTACGGTGTTGGTTAGCAGATTACTATAAGACATGTTACACTGAAATTATAATGTGGCTGTGACTGTTCTATCTGAATTGATGAATGGAATTGTTTTCCATAGGGCGATGGCCGGCGATCGGTCGATAAGCGAGAATTATTCCTTCTCCGGAATGCATCATATTTTCGATCAACACATGGATGCAGGTCTCAACATCTTGCTTCTTTCCTGCATTTGACTTGAATTAAATGACATGGTGTATACTTGTATATAGTGCAATAGCATAGAAAAAATGTTTATGTGTCTCTGTAATGTTATTGACTGCTTTGATGAACAGTGCCGTTAGAAACATTCAAAACTGTACCATCTATTGGACTCTTAACGCTGAATGCTGATGCTTGACAGTGTGTAAAAAGCATCTTACAAGTTGCTTGCTACCAACGATGGAATAGAAATTATCGTAAATACGATACAATACAGTGTATGTTTATTGCCATGTTTGTACACCGAAATGTGGCTGGAAAATTGGTCAATTAACATTGACTGAATTGATCGATAGCCTTTATTTGCATTGATCTGATAAGCATGCCTATGTAGAGTAGCTGTTCCTGAAAGTGTGAATGAATTTCTTATACGCTTATTTTATGTTTTTTAGTGACGAGCGTTAAATTTGCTCACGACGATAAGTCTCGTCTCGCGTGTTGTTCGTACGATGGGAAGATTTCCATCTGTCAAGTCATTCCGACGCCTGCGACGGTCATCTGTATTCTTGAAGGACATACCAGTGGAGTTACAGGTTGTTGGACATTTGGAAAATATGTTATTTACAGAGGAATGATTTTAAAAGACACCGTTTGGTAAATCATGTGAATGATGTGAGATTATTTGAAAATGTTGTTATGTACAGGTAAATGATTCGAAATGATTGGAAAATTATGTTGGAGATGATTTGGAAATGATGTTACAGGTGAATGATTTCAAATTTCAATCATGTTACAGGTGAATGATTTTAAATGATTTATAAACAATGTTACAGGTGAATGATTTGAAACATAAATCATGTTACAGGTGAATGATTTTAAATGATTTATAAACAATGTTACAGGTGAATGATTTGAAACATAAATCATTTTACAGGTGATTGATTTGAGATGATTTAAAATGTTGTTATAGGTCAATGATTTTGAATTTAAATCATGTTACAGGTGAATGTTTTGAAATGATTTATAAACGATGTTACATGTGAATGATTTGAAACATAAATCATTTTACAGGTGATTGATTTGAAATGATTTATAAACGATGTTACAGTTGAATGATTTGAAACAAATCACGTTACTGGTGAATGATTTGAGATGATTTATAAACGATGTTACAGGTGAATGATTTGAAACATAAATCATGTTACAGGTGAATGATTTGAAATGATTTATAAACGATGTTGCAGTTGAATGATTTCAAATTTCAATCATGTTACAGGTGAATGATTTGAAATGATTTATAAACAACGTTACAGGTGAATGATTTGACTTGGTTCAATGAATGTTTCTGTGATATACTATTGCGTTAGATTTCGTTTGGTCGTTGTCGAACGACAGCATTCTATCGTGTTCGTTGGATGGCACGAGTCGTCTGTGGCAGGTGTCAAGCGGTACGTGTCTCCGTGTCATTCCCAATCCCACTGGAGCCGAAGTCCTCTGCTGCCTCTTCCAACCGCTCAACAATAACCTCTTTGTTGTATCCTTTGTTGTGCTTGACAACAGGCGAACTATTGTTTATAAACTATTGTTTGTAAACTATTGTTTATAAACTATTGTTTATAAAGTGACTAACAGACTTATAAATAGAAGTATGCTCAAATACTGGACAGGTAAGGTATTGTCGGGGTGTAGTGGTGGGTTCAGTGCCTTGTAGCCAGAGGGTTCCAGGTTCAAATCCACCTCAAGCTGCCACGTATAGGCCTTGAACAAGTTCTGAACTCGCAGTTGCTCGTTTGTTTCGGTGTGAAACTCCGATGCATTGTGTAGAGAGCTTGAATGGACGTTGTACTAGCAAAATTTAATGAGAGAAATATATATAAACGCCTGAAGACTATACTATTTGTTAGCGGGAGCACTAACTTGTGTTGGGAGCGCTACTGAATCTGTGAGCAGCGCTTTATAAATGTTCAATTACAATTTCAAAATAAAAAATACATTTATATTTACACTTCTGTCTGACTAAGTTCCATTATAGTGGTTATGTTTTAGTAGGAGACATTACATGATGTGTTGTTTTTTTTGCATGTGTAATAATGCGTAGCTTATTTACAATCACAAATACTTGGTTCTTTCTTAACTCCACATTCAGACGGGTGACAGCAAACGCACGCTTCAGACAATGAACCTGTCAACGGGAAAGGGAGTTCGGGTGAGTTTCTGTGTTTACTTTGACACCTTCCATACATAGATTGCTGTTCTGCAACTTTGGTCAGAAATTCAGTGCAGCAATAGTGGTGCAGCTGGTATTGTATTGTATCTATAAATTTATATAGCGCCTCTCACAGTGCACACGGATCAGTTCGTGAGACAATGGAGAGAAAAAGTCGTTTTATGACAATGAGAAGAAACATGTGGCCCACCAGTTAATAAGGAGGAACGTGTTGAAGGAGGAAGCTGGTGGTTGTGGTGGCGGTGGTGGTGCTTATGATAATACAATTGTTCTTTTTGACAATTATAATTCTATTGTATTTTGGTGTGGTTTATGTTACTGCGTAGGGCGGGATGTGTGGTCTCCTCGGTCGCATTCTGTCGTTGGCATTCGATGCGTCTGGTAAACTACTTTGGGCCGGAGACGACAAAGGATTCATTACCTCATTACTCTTCGACATCGCCAGCGGAAAAATAACGAAGGCCAAAAGGTTGCTGTCTACTTCGGATAATGCAAAGGGGCTACATAAATGTTGACATGTTGTTGTGTATATAAAAGTTTAATGGCTAAATTGACATGATTAACCCTTTAACGACCAGCATGTAGTAAAATGCATTGAAAACGTATGTAGCTGGGTGTTAAAGTGTTAAACGTTGATCTCAAGAGAGATTAATAGCAGCGCGTCTAATTGGACAAATTAATTAATTTGGTCATGTCTTCAGCTATATGCTGGATACATTACACTGGCTTCCTATCCGGCAGCACACTGAGTATAGAATCACTGCTCTGGTTCGTGCATTGGATGCAGGCCGTATAGAAGTTATTAATTAGCAATTAAATTATTAATAATAGTATTTCTTTGTATGTGCACTTGTTATAGCGCCCCTTCAAGATCTCTACCTACTCTGAGGCGCTCCCGAATGCAGAGCGGACACTGCATCGGAGTTTCACGTCGAAGCGCTGAGCAATTGTGAGTGAAGGACTTGCCCAGGGTTCTTGCACGGCGAAGTGGTTTTGAACGTCGAATAGTAATATTACTTCGATGTGTGTTGTGATTGTTTTTTCGCAGGATACCAATCTGTGAGGGTCATCCGATAACGTGCATATCTCATCGGACGTGGTTGAACCGCGAAGCACGAGATCCTTCGCTGCTCGTCAACTGCGGCGCAAACGCTGTCTGCCTCTATCGGTATGCATCAATGCTTCCTGTCGGTTGCATTTTCAGGCGCACTTAGTTGCTTGATCAGATAAAATGCTTTGGTTGTAGGGTAGGGTCACCAGAATTAGGTGATTTGCGCATGGATGCATAGAGCGGGTGGGTCAGGGCTGTTTTGAAGGAATTTTTAGAACTGCACAACTCCTTTTTCTTCCCATCCTCCATGGTAAATTACTTCCAATCGGAAGACAGTGACCTTTTTTTACTAGTTTTAACTGTACAGAAGTGCTTCTACAACTGCAAAAATCCATTTAGAACTGCACATTTTGTGTACAACTGCACGTTAAAAAAGCTTTGGGGTTTCGACAAAATTTATGTACCCTGTATGCAAAATTTGTTTATATTTGTGGCGTCCGTATTAGCGTATTTTTTAAAATGGCTCGTCTCAATAACTTCAGCACTCTTGGCACAAACATTGTAGTCACGCTGTATGAAGGTTTTTTCAATCATGTTGTCATGCTGATGATAAATTTACATTTTCTGTGCGTCATTTATAGGATTACTGGAGAGGACGGCAGTTTGCTGCTGAAGAGAAAGTTTCCGATAAAGCAACGAACGCTTTCGATTCGCAGCACATTCTGTCCGCTCATGTCCTTTCGACCGGGAGCGTGTGTTGGTAAGAGTTAGCATTCTATAAATATAATTGTTACTTTATGCACATACATATTGACTGTTTCACTAGCAACGCTACATGTGCTCTTTTAACTACGATTTATTTTGTAGAGATTCTCTTTGCATATTGTGTACTGCCAAAGGTGCTAAATAGAACACTAAAAACAAGCTACCATCTTTGCAGTACACCTGGGCTGGCCCTACCCCTTTCTCAAGCAAGAAAAGGGACCACTTGTCGATTTCTAGATCAGTCAGAAAATAATGCTTTTACTTAAAACCATGTTTATTGGTTTTGTTTGTACTTAATGCAACTGTATTTAGCAGCAGTCCGTGATATTTTAGTTCTGTAATTAATATGAAACTTTGGCACACAGTTTCACAAACTATATTACGGCACATGGTGTACCAAGGCCAAACAATATGATTTATGCATCAGGTAGAGACAGATTGAATTCTAATTTGCAATTTCTCATCAAATGATTTATTTTTTCAAACCAAACATCCTGAAATTTTTACCATGCCTTTCCTATGATACTATTAATAAGTCCATTGCTGAAAAGTGGTCCCTTCCCTTGGCTGAGGTCACATACATCTTCATCTTTTCCCTTAATGTGGCAGTGAGGACATTACATATCTTTATAACTCTTACGATACATTGACTTTAAGACGTGTATTAAGGATGATTTAATTAAATCTTTTCTGTTGCTTTGTTTAGTTTCTGGCAGTGAGGACATGTGCATTTACTTCTTCGACGTTGAGAAGGAGAGCAAGCCGTGCATCAACACGCTCCAAGGTCACTCGGCCCCCGTCCTCGACGTCTCGTTCGCTCACGACGAGAGCATGCTCGCATCGTGCGACATGCAGGGCATCGTAATCGTTTGGAAGCGAGAACAAAAGCGCGACTTACTAAGCGTACTTTAGAATATTAGTCGTCTCTCTGCACTCGTAGATCGTGTAGCTATCGTGATTGAATGATGGGTCTGTCAATGTGGAGCGAGTTTCCACATCATGCAATGTTGTGAAACATGATTGCAAATAGGTTAGAGGGCCTACCCTACAATGTGGAGCGTGGTTTTGTGTGTCCTGTTACTGTGTAGGGACCTTCAGTAAACCTTTTGCTCGTAGTTGATTGGGAAAACTGATGCAATTCGTTGTTATTGTCGATAAATGCATAATATAAATTATTTGTTGTTGTAAAACTTGCCCATTCGCTTCCTGTTTTGACCGGATTATTACTTTAGCATAGCTTGGTTTGATCTTATTGCCACTTGATTTTGGTGTGCCACAGGTCGTTGTAGAGAATGTCAGTATTTCCGCGATTACATTCCCTAATGCCTTGTGCATATGACACTACACTATTGTGACTGAAGGTGCTAAAATTACCATTTCTGTGCTATCGTGGCTGGAGCGACCAGGAGCATTTTATTCATTTCTGATGTAACAGATCACACAAATGTGTACTTTAACAAATATTTTACAAATAAAGTGCTTTGAATTTCACTTCACCATCACTTTGGTAACAATGAGTTTTCACAATGACTACCAAACCTTAGACAACGATGCAGATGATGTCACTTTAAAATTCTATTACTTGCTGTTGGCATACGTGCATATCGAGGGCTTAAAGGCAAAGGTGCACATCTCCGGTTTTCAGCATTAAGAGATATTCGAATTTGAAAGTTTACGCGTCTTGCATAATTCGAAAATTGGTAGCAACAGAATTGTAAACCCATTTTAAATAACTGTAGACATTGCTCTACAACCTCAAACCAAAATTGTAGCTTTGCCATTATAAATTAATTCGCAAAAATGTTTTTATAACAGAAACTGTTGAAAAGTTGCAAGATGTGCACCTTTGCCTGTAAGGGAAAGAAGATGTGAACTTTTGCCTGTCAAGATCATGGGCCTTTGCCTGTAAAAGCAAGGAGATGTGAACTTTTGCCTGTCAAGATCATGCGCCTTTGCCTGTAAAAGCAAGGAGATGTGAACTTTTGCCTGTCAAGATAATGCACATTTGCCTGCACAAGGAAGGAGTTGTGAACTTTTGCTGTGAAAATTATGCACATTTGACAGAACAAAACAAGTAGCCTAATAATAATTGTGAACATTTACCTTATAGTCCATGTTATATTAAATGTATTTATGGCAAACTGGCAAGTAAGTTATCTAATGGGAAAGAAACTGTAAAATATGAACAATGATTAATTGATAATTGATAAAATGACAATAATAATAATGATAATAATAGTATAATTGATACCATGGGTCAAAGTAATAATAATGCCAATAAACTTGAAAATAACTATTTTTGAGTGAAAGGTACTTAGTTTTATATGCTGCTTGCATATTACCACAGCTAAGGTTAATTTTAACGTTATGCATTTTATGTCCTTATGAAGGTGCTATGTTATAGAATAAGGAAGCATTAGGCAACTTGTTAATCTTAAACAAGATCTGAGCCTATGAAAGGTTTACAGTGATATCAAGGACTGCATTGGATGAAGGATTGTAAGCGATGTCTGAAACTGGACGAGGTTTTTCTTTCATTTCGAATCTTATGAAGGATTTCTCTTACGCTGTTTCTCTTATTTTTATTTGCTGCAGTCTGACAAAATAATAATTTGGGAATAGCTTACAAATGTCAACCTACTTCATCAACACCAGCAAACTGTCTATCATTAATGGTTCATTTTGGTTATGTAAATTAGTAGGTCTCTTCTAAATCCAAATAGGTCCATTTCGTATTTTATCATCTTTTAGGCATTTATCGTAGAATAAATTACCCTTTGCATTATTGGTTCTTTAAAAGTCTAATCTCTAAAACGTACTGGATAGAACCCTTTCCCCGAGAATAGACAAGCCATTATTTGAAAATAGACAATGCTATAGTTTTCCAAAGACATTAAAATAGGCCATCGAGATAGCCTCATATCTAGAATAATATAATTATTATCTTAAAAGTAGGAATATTTTATGCCCACTGGCTGTGCAACCAGATTAAATCATTTTTTGTATTTTTAAACACTGAAAATACTAGCAAAAATACTAGCAAGATAATACATGATGTGTAGCCTATGCTATCACGCAGAAGTACATAACTTGCACATGTGAACCTCTGTCTGACCTTAGGTAGGCCTTCGGTGACACAATTAATTACTGCAGAAGTTCATTATTATCTTCAGTCATGTAAATCTAGCTGAATTTACGATTTAAAACTAGTAAGGCATTTACATTGAATAGTCAACCTGCACATAAAATGCAGATAATTAAGAAGTTGTGCTGTTAACGTAGGCTACTAGTGATCGAATCAATAGCTATTGATATACAGGCAAAAGTTCACATAGACAGAGATACGCACTTCTGCCTGTTAAGGATGTCATCGGGCAACAATGGCGGTGCTGCGCGTAGTAGCCTATGGCTAGTACACATCTTAGATGTGCCCTTTTGCCTGTCGAAAATTAGACAGTCCAGAAGATGCGAAATATTTAAACGTGATTTACGACATAATGCTTGGCGTTGTTTATTAAGCGCTTTTACCAGATGAAAGAGCTTAAAATTCTGAAAATTTTGATACCAAAAACTCATTTTCGATAAAAATGGTACTTATGCACCTTTGCCTTTAAGCCCTCGATATGTTGGTAAAAAATGTGTGTATGCTAGTAGCACTAATATAATTATTTGTGGCGCCGCACACCGAAATGAGCATTAAGATGATTTTTCAAGATATTGAACTTGATACATCATTTCAAAGGCCTTGTCTCAGGCATCAAAATGACACAAACATTATTGCTCTAGCTTAATTCTAACCGAAGATATAAGGAAATAAGTGATTTAATTAAATTAATTTAATTAATAAATAATATGCATACCAAGAGCATTAAAATAGCTTAGCAACTTCTCTTTCTTTTAAAAAATGGAAAAAGTTTTCCGAAAATTTTTTTCCCAGTAATTTTTTTTATCAAAATTAAAAAATCACAAACATACTATTTCCCTAATATCTCTGATGTGTGATCTCCGACTTAATGCTCATTTCGGTGTGTGGCGCCACATTTTTCATTGTATTCCTACTACTCAGCTGATCCAGTGACTTCGCTTTTTAAGACACTTTCTGAGATACAACCAACACTGTTCGTGCGCCTCAATTAACAGCGAGAAGTTGAAAATGAAGAGTAAATACGCCATCAAAATCAACCGCATATAGTTGAGAAACGTGATTGGAAAAAGCACGTCCAATATGCTAAACAGAAACGATGTCACAATCCAGTTCATTATCATTGCTGCCACAAAGTTAAAAGCACAAAAATTGAGGGTTCTATCAGAACAGGTTGGACGATGAATTTAGGTGTGGAAACTTCTTCTGTTTTCTTTTTTGACAGTGATGACTTCAACCAATTGACGTTGGTTTGTTTACCAGTCACCTTGGTTTGTTTACCAGTCACCTTGGTCTGTCTACCAGTCGGCTGCTCCAGAAGCCAGGTAGTCCTTGCGGCCGATATTCTGTGCCTGCTTGTTCTGGATTGCTTCGAGTTTCGGACAATCCGTAATCCTGTGACCGAGTCCACCGCAATACGAACAACCGACCTCACCTGGATCAAGACAACAACAAATTCAAATAATTACCAGTTTTATTAAGGAAACATGCTAAGCAGTGCTTACCTGTAAAAAAATACGTTCTCTGTGGCTGGCTCCTCCGTTTGGAATGACTTTCCTCTCGCGCTAAGGTCTCTAAACTGATACCTTGTTTTTCCTCATCTCTCTCTTATTCTTCAAAACCATATCTTTCTGAGGTGATGGTAAAGTAAGTTGTAAAGACAGATGGGCGTCAAGAGGCTGCCATACAATTAATCTTGCTGCATACTTGTCAGTTTGAATTAATAAACAATTATTGTTATTATTATTATTATGCACCTATACACACCAGGGCTTGTTTGTAAGGAATTTTTTAACTGCATTGCACAACCTCTTCTTTCCTTTCCCATCCATGGTTAATTACTTCCAATCTGAGGACAATGACCATTTGTAATAGTTTTAGTGCTTCTACAACTGCACAAATCCATTTAGAACTGCACATTTTGTGTACAACTGCACGTTAAAAAAGCCCTGGTTTGCACACAAAAACTTCTCTGGCACTGATGGAAGATGTTTTACCTCCGATGTTGCTGTGATTATTCTCATTTTCAGAATAGAGCGTCGCAAGGAATTCTGGAACGGACTGCTTCGCTTCAAGCAACAAATACTTCAGATCCAAAAGAATCGATTCATCTGAAATAAACAACAACAGTAGAACATTGGTTACACCTACGCTACGTCTTTAGAACAATGGTTACACTGCTGTACGTCTTTAGAACAATGGTTACACTGCTGTACGTCTTTAGAACAATGGTTACACTGCTGTACGTATTTAGAACAATGGTTACACTGCTGTACGTATTTAGAACAATGGTTACACTGCTTTACGTCTTTAGAACAATGGTTACACTGCTTTACGTCTTTAGAACAATGGTTACACTGCTGTACGTATTTAGAACAATGGTATCACTGCTGTACGTATTTAGAACAATGGTTACACTGCTTTACGTCTTTAGAACAATGGTTACACTGCTGTTCATCTTTAGAACAATGGTTACACTTCTGTACGTCTTTAGAACAATGGTTACACTGCTGTACATCTTTAGAACAATGGTTACACTGCTGTACATCTTTAGAACAATGGTTACACTGCTGTACGTCTTTAGAACAATGGTTACACTGCTGTACGTCTTTTCTTCATGTTAAATTCCAAACTGGTGGTACCGGGTATATGCCAAAAACCACGAGACATCAGAAAGAAGTACTCGTTACAAAGAAAATCTCTCCACAGATTCCAATGTAACAGTTATTCATCACTAACATTCGATTAGTAGCAGTTACTCCACGTTAATTGTATTATATCTATAAATATATAAATATTAACATTGGATTAGTAGCAGTTATTCAGCATTAACATTGGATTGATAGCAGATATTCGGCATGAAAACTGGATTAGTAGCAGGTATTCAGCATTAATTATAAATTTATAGATTACTTAGTTACTTAGTCCTTCCCGTGCAGCTCTGCACATCGGGCAACGCAGCTTCTCCACTCCACTCTGTCCATCGCCACCTCGACAGCATCGTTCCACGTCATCTCCAGACCTTGCAAATCAAATTTTATAGATACAATACAATAAAAAATACAATACAATTAATGTTTAAATCTGAAAATTCAACAACATACCACAGGTTTTGTTGATGAACGTCGTTGCAATTCCTGTTCGACCACAACGTCCTGTACGACCAATTCGGTGAACTACAACCAAAACCAAATTGGTAACGTATATTATTCTGCAAAATTGGTAACATATAATATTCTGCATGCGAGAAACACAAGCGTACTATTTCAACCAAGTTCTAGGAGCAAAATCTACAAGTCAAGGAAGGCAAAGGGAAGAAGTTCCCTGTCATTCTAGGTACCAATGTTTGCTGACTGTTCCTTCTCAATCTCAGGACCCACTGCGTGGAACACTCTTCCAGACCATGTGAAGAATGTCGCATCTCTAGAGGCATTTAGATCAAAACTGAAGATCTATCTGTTTAACACAGTCATAACCATGACTGCCATTAACTTTCTGAACTCGTGTACAGGGCCCTTTCCTTCAGCCTTGACTGAGCTACGGCCCTATACAAATCATCATTCTCATTAAACAACTTTGGATTAAATCACAGCATGAGTGTCCCTGTTCAGTAGAACACTGGGATGCTTTTCCAACAGTGGTGAGTTTGAGTCCACTAAGTAAACTCTGTACAAACAATGACGTTGCATTTCACACAAACTATCCTTGCTTCTCGGAATTACATTTACCGATCTTGCAGAAGTCAGTATAAAGTTGAAATAAACAAACAGGAAAGTAACAATTGCCCAAAATCAATTTCCCATTTATTGAACACATGCATTATAAATATGATTAGATGCATTATAAATATGATTAGATGCATTATAAATATGATTAGATGCATTATAGATATGATTAGATGCATTATAAATATGATTAGATGCATTATAAATATGATTAGATGCATTATAAATATGATTGGATGCATTATAAATACGATTCTAAAGATGCATTATAAATATGATTAGATGCATTATAAAATGATTAGATGCATTATAAATATGATTAGATGCATTATAAATATGATTAGATGCATTATAGATATGATTAGATGCATTATAAATATGATTAGATGCATTATAAATATGATTAGATGCATTATAAATATGATTGGATGCATTATAAATACGATTCTAAAGATGCATTATAAATATGATTAGATGCATTATAAATATGATTAGATGCATTATAAATATGATTAGATGCATTATAAATATGATTAGATGCATTATAAATATGATTAGATGCATTATAAATATGATTAGATGCATTATAGATATGATTAGATGCATTATAAATATGATTAGATGCATTATAAATATGATTAGATGCATTATAAATATGATTGGATGCATTATAAATACGATTCTAAAGATGCATTATAAATATGATTAGATGCATTATAAAATGATTAGATGCATTATAAATATGATTAGATGCATTATAAATATGATTAGATGCATTATAGATATGATTAGATGCATTATAAATATGATTAGATGCATTATAAATATGATTAGATGCATTATAAATATGATTGGATGCATTATAAATACGATTCTAAAGATGCATTATAAATATGATTAGATGCATTATAAATATGATTAGATGCATTATAAATATGATTAGATGCATTATAAATATGATTAGATGCATTATAAATATGATTAGATGCATTATAAATATGATTAGATGCATTATAGATATGATTAGATGCATTATAAATATGATTAGATGCATTATAAATATGATTAGATGCATTATAAATATGATTGGATGCATTATAAATACGATTCTAAAGATGCATTATAAATATGATTAGATGCATTATAAAATGATTAGATGCATTATAAATATGATTAGATGCATTATAAATATGATTAGATGCATTATAGATATGATTAGATGCATTATAAATATGATTAGATGCATTATAAATATGATTAGATGCATTATAAATATGATTGGATGCATTATAAATACGATTCTAAAGATGCATTATAAATATGATTAGATGCATTATAAATATGATTAGATGCATTATAAATATGATTAGATGCATTATAAATATGATTAGATGCATTATAGATATGATTAGATGCATTATAAATATGATTAGATGCATTATAAATATGATTAGATGCATTATAAATATGATTGGATGCATTATAAATACGATTCTAAAGATGCATTATAAATATGATTAGATGCATTATAAAATGATTAGATGCATTATAAATATGATTAGATGCATTATAAATATGATTAGATGCATTATAGATATGATTAGATGCATTATAAATATGATTAGATGCATTATAAATATGATTAGATGCATTATAAATATGATTGGATGCATTATAAATACGATTCTAAAGATGCATTATAAATATGATTAGATGCATTATAAAATGATTAGATGCATTATAAATATGATTAGATGCATTATAAATATGATTAGATGCATTATAGATATGATTAGATGCATTATAAATATGATTAGATGCATTATAAATATGATTAGATGCATTATAAATATGATTGGATGCATTATAAATACGATTCTAAAGATGCATTATAAATATGATTAGATGCATTATAAAATGATTAGATGCATTATAAATACGATTCTAAAGATGCATTATAAATATGATTAGATGCATTATAGATATGATTAGATGCATTATAAATATGATTAGATGCATTATAAATATGATTAGATGCATTATAAATATGATTAGATGCATTATAGATATGATTAGATGCATTATAAATATGATTAGATGCATTATAAATATGATTAGATGCATTATAAATATGATTGGATGCATTATAAATACGATTCTAAAGATGCATTATAAATATGATTAGATGCATTATAAAATGATTAGATGCATTATAAATATGATTAGATGCATTATAAATATGATTAGATGCATTATAGATATGATTAGATGCATTATAAATATGATTAGATGCATTATAAATATGATGAGATGCATTATAAATATGATTGGATGCATTATAAATACGATTCTAAAGATGCATTATAAATATGATTAGATGCATTATAAATATGATTAGATGCATTATAAATATGATTAGATGCATTATAAATATGATTAGATGCATTATAAATATGATTAGATGCATTATAAATATGATTAGATGCATTATAGATATGATTAGATGCATTATAAATATGATTAGATGCATTATAAATATGATTAGATGCATTATAAATATGATTGGATGCATTATAAATACGATTCTAAAGATGCATTATAAATATGATTAGATGCATTATAAAATGATTAGATGCATTATAAATATGATTAGATGCATTATAAATATGATTAGATGCATTATAGATATGATTAGATGCATTATAAATATGATTAGATGCATTATAAATATGATTAGATGCATTATAAATATGATTGGATGCATTATAAATACGATTCTAAAGATGCATTATAAATATGATTAGATGCATTATAAATATGATTAGATGCATTATAAATATGATTAGATGCATTATAAATATGATTAGATGCATTATAAATATGATTAGATGCATTATAAATATGATTAGATGCATTATAGATATGATTAGATGCATTATAAATATGATTAGATGCATTATAAATATGATTAGATGCATTATAAATATGATTGGATGCATTATAAATACGATTCTAAAGATGCATTATAAATATGATTAGATGCATTATAAATATGATTAGATGCATTATAAATATGATTAGATGCATTATAAATATGATTAGATGCATTATAAATATGATTAGATGCATTATAAATATGATTAGATGCATTATAGATATGATTAGATGCATTATAAATATGATTAGATGCATTATAAATATGATTAGATGCATTATAAATATGATTGGATGCATTATAAATACGATTCTAAAGATGCATTATAAATATGATTAGATGCATTATAAAATGATTAGATGCATTATAAATATGATTAGATGCATTATAAATATGATTAGATGCATTATAGATATGATTAGATGCATTATAAATATGATTAGATGCATTATAAATATGATTAGATGCATTATAAATATGATTGGATGCATTATAAATACGATTCTAAAGATGCATTATAAATATGATTAGATGCATTATAAATATGATTAGATGCATTATAAATATGATTAGATGCATTATAAATATGATTAGATGCATTATAGATATGATTAGATGCATTATAAATATGATTAGATGCATTATAAATATGATTAGATGCATTATAAATATGATTGGATGCATTATAAATACGATTCTAAAGATGCATTATAAATATGATTAGATGCATTATAAAATGATTAGATGCATTATAAATATGATTAGATGCATTATAAATATGATTAGATGCATTATAGATATGATTAGATGCATTATAAATATGATTAGATGCATTATAAATATGATTAGATGCATTATAAATATGATTGGATGCATTATAAATACGATTCTAAAGATGCATTATAAATATGATTAGATGCATTATAAAATGATTAGATGCATTATAAATATGATTAGATGCATTATAAATATGATTAGATGCATTATAGATATGATTAGATGCATTATAAATATGATTAGATGCATTATAAATATGATTAGATGCATTATAAATATGATTGGATGCATTATAAATACGATTCTAAAGATGCATTATAAATATGATTAGATGCATTATAAAATGATTAGATGCATTATAAATACGATTCTAAAGATGCATTATAAATATGATTAGATGCATTATAGATATGATTAGATGCATTATAAATATGATTAGATGCATTATAAATATGATTAGATGCATTATAAATATGATTAGATGCATTATAGATATGATTAGATGCATTATAAATATGATTAGATGCATTATAAATATGATTAGATGCATTATAAATATGATTGGATGCATTATAAATACGATTCTAAAGATGCATTATAAATATGATTAGATGCATTATCAATATGATTAGATGCATTATCAATATGATTAGATGCATTAAATAAATATGATTATATGCATTATAAATATGATTAGATGCATTATAAATATGATTAAACGCATTATAAATATGATTATATGCATTATAAATATGATTAGATGCATTATAAATATGATTAAACGCATTATAAATATGATTAGATGCATTAAAAATATGATTAGACGCATTATAAATATGATTAGATGCATTATAAATATGATTAGATAAGAGATTGGACCATGATTAGACGGACTAAGATTAGCGCTGACCGTAGTTTTCTATGTCGTCTGGCATGTCGTAATTGATGATGTGCTCGATACCAGGAAAGTCGAGACCTTTCGACGCAACGTCTGTCGCTACGAGAACATCTTTCTGCTTACCGGTAAACTGAGCCACGGAAGTTATTCTCTCCTCCTGATCTACAATTTTTAAAAAAATGCTTTTGCGATATTCTAAACGCAAAGAACTGCCTATCAACATATTCTCTACTCCTGGTCTACAATTTTAAAAAACATGCTTTTGCGAGATTCTTAACGCAAAGAACTGCCTATCAACATAAAAGTTGACGATCTTTTACAAGCAACCATTCTTGCAGAAAACAGTAGTAGTAATAAACGGGGAGGATAGCACTAATAGTAGTTTCAGTTCAAGGAAACTGTGTGATTAAAAAAACATTAGCGTCACCATCCTGGGACTATTTATAAAGACAGTAAAATGCACCGTTCCAGTTACGTAGTCAATAGGTTAAGAACTCTATTAATGTACGACACATGTATGCCAATGATTTACAATCAATGATAGGCACAGAAGCCAGTTCACAGACAGTGCCACAGTTAATGACTTAACGTTCAGTTGCATGCAAGCACAACAGTTTAAACGAAAGACCAAACATGTAAATATTTACTGCAATGAGTTACACTAATGCATTCAATAAATAATTTTGTCAGTAATACAATACCACTGAAGTGACTACATGACCACAAAAGGCACATATTGAGTTATATTGATGCCACTCATTGTCTATAACCTTCAAGATAATTAAATACCTCGGCTTTAATGACAATATTTTAAAACAAACCGTGAGATATGAGACGAATGATCTCACCTTTCCCTCCATGAATCGAGACTGCCTTAACTCCTTTCAGCAGCAGATATTCGTGGATCGCATCGACGTCTTGCTTCTTCTCAGCAAATATCAACACCTAAAGAAGAACCGTATTAAAAAATAATAAAACAAGAGAAGCGAAGAAGTACACATAAAATTTATTAACTTGTACCATTTACCTGAGAAAAAGAAAAGTATAAACACTTGATTGCACAACCCAAATGAAAATATGATCGTTTACATTCAACGCTACAGAAGCATGGTCCTTTACTTAAACATTATTGTAATTAATTGAATATCGCGACTGAACCACACAACAGACAGCATCCTAAAGAATGTTCAGGCAATCTAGACACTTACATCAAGACACTTGTATCTAGACACTTGTATCTAGACACATACATCTAGACATGTGGGGTACTGTGATGTAGAGGTACATTCAGTGCCGTGGAGCCAGAAGGTTGACCAAGTTCCTTACTCACAATTGCCTCATACGCTTCAGCATGAAACTCCGATTCAGCGTCTGCCTGTAGTCAGGAGCGCCTCTGAGTAGATTTCTTGATGGGACGCTATAACAAGTGCTCAAAACACATACAACATCGAAACACCTACACCCAGACATTTATGCAGAACCTCTTCTAGAATCAAAATCCTGGCGAAACAAACGGAAGGTGTTGTTTTACCGGTGGTGGAGTCTTCTGAAGACATCGCAGGATCTGCATCATCTTCTCTTCCTGCTTCACGTGCTCCACCTCCTGACGCACATCCAGGTTGGCCGCTCCCGCACGACCCACGTTCACGGTTATCGGCTTCACGAGGGCACTGCGCGCAAAGTTCTGAATCTTCTTCGGCATGGTCGCCGAAAACAAAAGCGTCTGCCTTTGTCCCTGCAAGAAGAAGACAATGGTTTCAAACAATCAGAAAATGGCATCACAGTAATTGAGTAAACGTCAAAGCTCGTTCTAATACGTTGACTGAGGTGGGCATTATTAGTTCAATTGCTAATTGATTAGAATTAGCTTTGTATATAATCAGTTAGAATCGATTAGAATATAACAGATTAGAATAGATTAGAATATAATCGATTAGAATAGATTAGAATATAATCGATTAGAATAGATTAGAATATATCGATTAGAATTGAATCAATTAGAATCGACTAGAATGACTCTAATGGATCGGTATCAATTAGAATAGAATTGATTAGAATAGAATCGATTAGACTCAATTAGAATAAGTTCTAATATATTATAATCGATTGGAATCAATTAGAATACGTTCTAATATATTAGAATCGAATAGAATCGTATCAATTAGAATCTATTTGAAGAATATAATCGTTTAGAATAGAATCAACTAGAATCTAATCAGTTACTCAGTTGTCAGTGACACAAAGTAGCACAGCATCGGTGCTACATAAATAAACAATAATTATCTCTGTGAAGTCTAAGACCTTGAAGTATGAGAAGATAGTTCGGACGTTATCTTCGAATCCCATATCAATCATTCGATCTGCTTCATCAAGAACGAGATAGCGACAAATCGCAAGATTCATCATCTTCTTGTCGAGCATATCCATGAGACGACCAGGAGTGGCCGTTATGATGTGAACACCGCTGGATAACAGATAAATAGATCAACGTCAACATCATTAGCAACTTATCTCGTCTTAAACAGTTATCGTCGATCTGAGGATTGGCCAAACAACACCCCACACACCCACTCCATCACCTTTGCGGTACCCGGAGTTGCCGGTAAATTCCTGGTTTTTTCCCCACCTCGCCCCACCCCCTCACCAACCCACCCAACTGAATGAATGGTTGATTTATTGATTGCAGAAAAATGATTCATTTATTAATTCATCAACTGACCAAGAGATTAAATTATAAACTGCTAGTTGATTGATTGACTGACTGATTGACCGACAGTTTTATTTACTGACCTATTGATCAATTGATTGACTGACTGGTTGATTGACTGACTTATTGACCGATTGATTGACTGACTGGTTGATTGATTGACCGATTGATAGACCGATTGATTGACTGACTGGTTGATTGATTGAGTGATTATTGTTATTGTTATTGTTTTCTTGTTTTCTGGTTGCAATAAAGTGAATTGTATTGAATTGTGATCGACCGAACAGATGAACGGTTGATTGATCAATAAAGCATAAACATACTTAGAACGTACTTACTCACACACATGGAACCACCTCTTAACGTACCGTTTGATGGCATCAAGCTGTTCGTTGAAAGCCATTCCACCGATGCAGAGACTACAACGGAGAGGTGGATATCCGTTCCCCTCCAACTCACGACAGAAGAAACTGACGATGTCGTTCGTCTGTTTCGCAAGTTCTCTCTATCAACAAATCAATTGCGTTCATATAATCGTGCAGGAAAAGCAACCACAGAGATGTAGCTAACAATTTATCAATATTTCTAAATAGAATTTCCAGACATGGTGGCTATTTACCAATGACAGCTAATGTACAGGTATCAAATATGTTTGAAACTATCCATTCGTTCAAGTACCTTCAAGGAAACTACTCAGAGGTGCTCCGAACTCAGAGAGTGAACTAGGGAACCGACGCAGGGAGTTTATTCCATACTACTCTGTCAACAACACAATTCATTCATTCAGAGCATTTATATAGCGCCCCTTCAAGAAACTACTCAGAGGCGCAATGGTAGGCCAGTGGAAATATTTTCCAACAAGTGGCATACCTGCATGTAAGACTGACTGATGTATATATGCATTTGACAGCTCACTTTCCAGAAGCAGGTAAATTTTTACATTTATAAATTTACATACGTCTTAACCAACATTAAACGGATCTTAAAATTCAGAGTATTTCACACACAGAGAAAAATCAAGTACAGAACTCGTATCAATGGTCGGTGTTAAACTGATTCCTGTAAGACGTACTGAACTACTGATGGACAAATACAGAACTCGTATTAATGTTAAACTCATATGTCAGCTAATTTAATCAGTGCACGACGATTGTCGTACAGCTATGCAGGTAGGTCAGCCGCAAATTGGCGCGCGGCGTCTGGGACAGGTGATTGTCTGGTCACCACGTGATGTCTAGACGAGCGTACGTCGAATATACAAGGATGAAGTGGAAGTGAAGAAGGAGTGTTGTGTGTTGAGAGCCGTTGAGATAGGCTGTAATAGTTGTTGTTGAGTTGCGATAGAGTAGACTGATGAAGGTAGTAGTCGTGTAGTTGTTATGATAACGCAAGTGTAGTCATTGTTGTGTTGTTGCTGATCGTTTTACTTTACATCGGATTTTGGAGTATAATAAGAAGACTTAAACACGTCGTCGTTGTTGGTTAATAAAACAGTGAAAGACTGTAGATTCTTTACCTAGCCATTTAGCTAATGAAACAGTTATCTAGGGATAGGCCTACGCTACCACGAACTTAACGAAGAAGCTTCCGAAGAGACTGATAGGAGGAGGTGATAACAAGGAGGTTATCACATTTGGTGACAGCGGTGGGATAACGATCCAAGTTGCGGAGGAACGGACGCTGTGCATTTATCGAGGAGCCGAGCACTCGGGAGAAGCAACGATACATCGAGCATCCGTACGTCAGTGAGAAACGACAACACAACGACTACAAGGTAGAAAAACTTGCTTGTCTATTGAAGTTTGCTTAAAGAATTGAAGTCAGTCAATTGCAAACATTTGAAGAGTAGCCTACTATTTTATCGAGCATCTGTAAAGTAAAGAAGTAAGATGGAGAAACTTACGGAGCAAAAGCAAGCGGCTATTAAGAAGATGGCTTCCGAAAGAATAATAAAATTATTAATCGAAGCAGGTTTAGATGCAGAAGAAGTCGGACAGATGTCGAGGGAAGAATTGATGAGAAATTTAGCCGAGGTTTGGGCTAAGAAAGAAGAAGAAGAAGAAGGTGCTGTCGGAGGCGCTGCGGAGAAGCCAGTGGAGAAGCCACAGCCACCTATGTCTATAGAGGCGTTGCTGCAACTCATGATGATGAGTAGACAAGAAGAGAAGGAGAAAGAAGAGCGACGGTGCCACGAAGAGAAAGAACGTCGCCAAGAAGAGAAGGAGAAAGAAGAGCGACGGTGCCACGAAGAGAAAGAACGTCGCCAAGAAGAGAAGGAGAAAGAAGAGCGGCGCAGGCAAGAGGAGAACGAGAAAGAAGAGCAGCGCAGACAAGAAAAGAAAGAACGTAAACAAGAGGAGAAAGAAAAAGCAGAAAAAGCAGATAGGCTGCGACAACAAGAGATAGAAAAAGCAGAAAGGATGAGACAGCAAGAGATAGATATACAGAAGCAGCAGTTCCAGATGCAATTAGAACAAATGAGAATAGATCGTGACGAAGCAGAACGACGAAGAATGGAGTTAATGATAGAATACGAAAAAGCAAGAAAAAGCGATGAAGAAATACGAAAACAGCAGATCGAAGACAAAAAGGCTCGCGAGGAAGAAAAAGAGAAGATGCGTTTACAAGAACT
Source organism: Lumbricus rubellus (assembly GCA_945859605.1). NCBI lineage: Eukaryota > Metazoa > Annelida > Clitellata > Crassiclitellata > Lumbricidae > Lumbricus > Lumbricus rubellus. The sequence goes on from OX243828.1 coordinate 5,228,359, forward strand.
GGAAAGAGCACTTGTTGAAGGAATTCAAGTTAACAGCTCGTGAGTACAGGTCAAGGTTTGCAGATGCCAAAAAGACAGTCGAAGAAACGTATACGATGTTCACGGCTAGGCTGAAGAACCTGTTGAATTATTATGTCCGAAGTAGACGAGTGGACAAAGACTACGAGAAGCTGTTTGATCTGCTAGTGGCAGATAAACTGAAAGAATGTTTACCGCCGGGTCCACTACAGTTTGTCTTAGCAAAAGAGGGTACAGAATGTTTGGAAGCTAGTAATGTTGCAGACCTCGCAGACATACATGTAAACAATCGGATTGGTGTGATGTTCCAAGACAAACCGAAATATGAGTCATGGGACAATAGTCCAAAGCAACCCAAGTGGAACAAGGATAGCAAAGACACCGGAAGCCAAGCCAAGAGTAATGATGCAAAGAAAGATAACTATTCTGGAAAGCAGTATTCGCAAGATAAACAACAGTCAACGTGGGACAGACAAGCCTACAATCGAACTCCGCCGCTGGGACCCCCAACAGAAAGTAATGCATCATACACGCCGTACAACAAGTGGGAGAATAATGAGCAAAGAAGCTTTATAAAGAAACGTTGCCACAACTGTCATTCTGACAAACACCTAATAAAAAATTGTCAAGCACCAGAAGCGGCAAACATGAGGAAGAACTTTAGCAGGAGCGCAGAAAATCTTCGAGTAAACCAGATACAAGTGATGAATGCACCAGACCAGTTTGAAGAATCGGACGATCGTGAAACAGAAGTGAAGTCGGTAATGAAGTGTACGCCGCAGTTCACCATACAGAAAGAAGCGATAAAGACTACTTCCATTGCAGAAATTTGTCGAGAAACAAAAAGTAAAGAGGAGTGTCAACGCATAAAGAAGATATCGTTGCAGCATGTAAATGTGGAGATACGTGGAACTGATGGGCAGCCTGTGCAAGTCGAGGCGTTGGTTGACACGGGGACCGAGATACCAGTAATCAACGAGGAACTACTGAAAGGAACGACAGTAGAAGAAATCGGCAGAGTTCATTTGCAATGTGTAGCTGGAGAGCCGATTCCAGCTAAGTTGGTGAAAATCGAAGTGCGGATGAGAGGTCGTAACGAAGGAGCAGCTACAGATGACAGGACAATAAATATCGCGCCATATTTAACTTTAGTGTGTGCCAGCATTCCAGCAGAACTGTGTAAAGAAAATCCAGAAAAGTTCTTGCTACATCCGGAGATAATTGCAGAATTGAAAGAGATTCCACCAGTGAGTGTATTGCAAGGGGAACTACAAGCGAATGTGACTACAAGAGCACAAAGTCGGAGAGCAGAAGTCGAAGGCGGAGAAGATGAAACGATAAACGAAAGTTCGCAAGAAGATGACATGGACAGCGAAGATGAACTCAGCATTCAAGATGACGAAAGAACAACATCTGAGAACAATGAAACTGAAGAAGAGATGGCTGCATGTGAACGAAATGATAGTGAAGATTCCGGAAGCGACGCTGAACTGGAGACAAGTATGAGGGACTTGTTCACAGAGAATTCGAACGATGAAAGACAGCTGGAAGATGCGAAGAAATTCGAGGAGCAGCAGAGAAATGACGAGTCACTGAAATCGTGGTGGAGGATCGCTGAAGACAAAGGATCAGAGTTTAGCGTGGTGAATGGATTGATGTATAAGAAACATCAAATGCTGGATCAGCTAGTGTACCAGTTGGTGTTACCGAAAGAGAGAAGAATTCAAGTAATGGAATTAGCTCACGAGTCAGTATTTGGCGGACACTTGGGAGAAGAGAAGACACGAGAGAGAATCAAGTTGTCCTTTGTCTGGCCAAAGATGCGTCGAGACGTGGTGAAATTTTGTAAGTCCTGTGAGAAGTGTCAGCTGAAGGCACGAAGTTTGGTGATGGATCGAGTGCCGATTACACCAATTCCAAGGGAAGATGTTCCATTCCGACGGATGACTATGGACGTGGTAGGCCCAATAGAACCGAAGTCAGCAGCAGGACATAAGTATTGCTTGTGCATAATGGATTCATGCACAAGATGGCCGACAATCTTCTTGCTGAAGTCATTGACTGCTAAGGCTGTGTGCGAAGCTTTGATGAAGCTATTCATTGACGTGGGGGTGCCGTCTGTGATCACCAGCGACAGAGGCACGAATTTTACAGCCAGTCTTACAAGAGAATTTTTGAAATTGATGGGATGCTGTCCACGATTCGATTCACCGGGGCATCCAGAGGCAGCCGGATTAGTTGAGAGATGGAACCAGACGTTCAAGAAGATGGTACATCATGTCATTGTGGAAAATCCAAGACAGTGGCATAAAATCATTCCGTTTACCGTATGGGCATTGAGAGAAGTTCCTAACGCAACGACAGGAGTGGCACCATATCTGCTGGTGTATGGAAAAATGCCAAGAGGACCACTAACTATCTTAAAGGAAAGCTGGACCAAAGAAATAAATCTACCGCCAAACATTGGAGTACAACCAGCAAAGTACCTAAAGAATTTAAGAGCGGACATGGAGAAAGCCCTGATTTTCGCTGAGAATTGTGCAGAGGAAAAGCAAAAACAATATGCCAGTCAATACAACAAGAGGGCCAAGGATAAAGAATTCGAACCAGGAGAAAATGTCATCGTCCTGTATCCAACGTCAACCAATAAATTGATCTCACGATGGCATGGTCCATGTACGGTGCTACAAAGAAGATCCAAGTATTCGTATCTGGTGGACATGAATGAAAACGGCCGACGAATCGTCCATGCCAACAAAATGAGGAAGTTCATCGCAAGAACATTATCGTGTGGTCTCATCGTGGAAGAGGACGACGAATTCGGATCAGTGGTAGAGCTACCATTGAAAGAAGACCATGCAGAGACGACACAGAAATCGCTGCAATTGGACTATGAACAGGTCGGACATCTTACGTGCGAGCAACAGAAACAGCTACTGGATGTACTGAACCGTTATGTAGACAGATTTTCGGACAAACCTGGATTATGTACATTGGTAGAACACGAAGTGGTGCTGAGACCGGACTTTCGAGAGAAAGAGTTCATGGCTTATCGAATACCGCTGATATACCGCGCAGAAGTGGACAAACAAATACAAGAGATGCTGAAAGCAAACATCATTCAACCGTCGTCGAGCAGAATGGCAAGTCCGCTGGTCATCGTCAAGAAGAAGGACGGATCCTTGAGACTCGCGTGCGACTACAGGTACGTGAATTCATATACTGAAAATTGTCGATATCCCATGCCGATCGTCAACGATGTGCTGAGCAAAGTCGGGAAATCCAAGTTTATTTCCGTCTTGGACTGTCGCAGTGCTTACTGGACTTGTCCTGTGAAGAAATCCGACCAATGGAAAACCGCATTCGTTACCCATAATGGACTGTACGAATTTACACGTGTCCCGTTTGGCATGATTAACTCTGGACGGACTTTTGTAAAAGCAATAAACATGATTAATGCATTTACTGAACCCTATGTTGATGACATTGCAGTACATTCTGATGATTGGAACATTCATTTGAAACATTTAGAATTGTTTTTGAAACAAATAAGACTGCATAATGTAACCTTGAACTTGAAGAAATGTGTGTTTGGTAAGAGTGAGGTGAAATTCATCGGTCACCTCATAGGATCAGGGAAGAAGATGATGAATCCAGATAGGATTGACAGTTTGATTAATTTAAAAAACCCTGAAACGAAGAAGCAAGTGAAGCAAGTGTTAGGATTTTTTGGTTTCTACAGACAATTTATTTGTAATTTTGCTGAAATTGCTAAACCATTAACAGATTTAACTAACAAGCAGACACCTGAGAACATTGTTTGGACTGAGGACCACCAGAAGTCTTTTGATTCTCTTAAAGAAATTGTTTTATCAAATGTGATTTTATACATGTTCGAGGTTGGCAAACCATTTAATTTGTACTGTGATAGCAGTGATTTTGCTGTGGGGGCTGTGCTGTCACAAGTGGACGATGAAGGGATAGAACGTCCCGTTTCATTTATCAGTCAGAAGCTGACAGATACCCAGAAGAGATGGGCGACGATTGAGAAGGAAGCCTATGCAATCATATGGGCTTTAAACAAATTGAAAGAAATTATTATTGGTTCCAAGATTAATGTGTTCACTGACCATAATCCTTTAGTTTATTTGACTGAGTCATTGTCGAAGTCAGCTAAGTTAGTCCGATGGTCTTTATCATTGCAAAATTTTGACATTCTGTTGAACTATAAGAAGGGAAAGCTGAATGTAGTAGCGGACTTCTTATCGAGATTGTAGTATGAGATATTTTGTGATTGCATTTAGTATAGGAATTGTTTGTATTTAGTTTAAGCATTATACGTTCGCTAATTTTTAAGATTAATTAGCTCTCTTCAAAAGAAAGGAAGGAGGTAATGTCAGCTAATTTAATCAGTGCACGACGATTGTCGTACAGCTATGCAGGTAGGTCAGCCGCAAATTGGCGCGCGGCGTCTGGGACAGGTGATTGTCTGGTCACCACGTGATGTCTAGACGAGCGTACGTCGAATATACAAGGATGAAGTGGAAGTGAAGAAGGAGTGTTGTGTGTTGAGAGCCGTTGAGATAGGCTGTAATAGTTGTTGTTGAGTTGCGATAGAGTAGACTGATGAAGGTAGTAGTCGTGTAGTTGTTATGATAACGCAAGTGTAGTCATTGTTGTGTTGTTGCTGATCGTTTTACTTTACATCGGATTTTGGAGTATAATAAGAAGACTTAAACACGTCGTCGTTGTTGGTTAATAAAACAGTGAAAGACTGTAGATTCTTTACCTAGCCATTTAGCTAATGAAACAGTTATCTAGGGATAGGCCTACGCTACCACGAACTTAACGAAGAAGCTTCCGAAGAGACTGATAGGAGGAGGTGATAACAAGGAGGTTATCACAGAGATGTATTATATAATTAAATATATTACTCATATTACTCCATATTGAAGTCGCCGTCTAATTCGTACCGACCAATCATGTTATACATGTAATACATCTCAATGGTTAAACTGATTTCTGTAATACGTACTGATGGGCAGATGATGAGTCCGTATGGTCCTTCGTTTCGCACAAGTGGCATGTACTTCTCCTGTTCCAAGGAAAACATGATGAGTGGCAGTGTAAACACCATTGTCTTTCCCGATCCCGTAAATGCGATCCCGATCATGTCCCGACCAGCCAAACTAAAAGCAAAAAACAGATTGTCTTGCACATTTGAGTAGGCTACCTGAAAAAATTTCCGGAATTAATTAATGAATGATATTAATTAGCCAGGGAATGAACATTTACCGGTAAATTCAATTTGTTTATTGTTCCCAGTTCAAACAATTGGCATATGACATAGCACAGTTTCCAAAAATCTTATGTTATAGTAACATAGGAATACAACAGGAAGACCCAGAAGCGACCACACATCCCAGAAAGATTCATGTAAAAACAGATACACTAGAACCAAATGAGATGTGCTGAGCTAGAAAGAGCAGATATCCCCAAGGCCATTCAGAGGCCCAGTTACACCCCTGAAGCTTTGCACCCGTGCTGTGAATCATATACCAGAATGTCAGTTAAGAAACACAATGAAGCAGACCGATGCATTAGTTGAAATGATCCAATTTTTATTAAAACATCCAAATGGTTTGCAATCTTCAACAAAGAAACATGAAGTATGACAGAATACAAATAAAACTGTTTAGAAGAACTTTACTCGAATATATGTATCGTCTTTCAAAGCGTCACAAAACCAGAGACAAAGTTCAACGTCATATTCATAAAAATGAAAAACAAAGAGGTCATCTTTTGCAATACGTACACAGCAGGTAGGCCTTGGATCTGGATTGGCGTTGGCATGACGATACCTTTCTTCTTCAGAGCAGTAATCAACGGCTTTGGAAATCGCATCTCCTACAAAACACCAAGGTCACCACCATCAACTGTAATGTGTAATTGTAACACAGAATTCAGTCTCAGTACGAATATCACTTTTGGAAGACAACTGAAAAGCCTCAAGCCCATGTATCCAATCTTCCCATACAGTTTAATACACACTCGCAGTTAAATGGTTATACAAGTCCCTTACACAATGTTATCTGCTGCATGGTTTTTGCTGTATATCTAAACTTGGAAGGAGGGCAATATTATCAAAGATGATGCATTGCATTATGCATACATATGCAATCATTATACATATGTACACCTGTGTGTGTACATATTGGCGTGTATTTTAATAATGGCATATATCTTGACTTACTTTAAACGTTTTGATCGGAGGCGGAATGTCCTCGCCCTCTGCCAGAATATGAAGGCGCCTGCGAACCCTTTGGTGACGTTCCTCAGGCATTTGACGTATGTACTCGGGCACTTTCCAACTGTATCGGACACCATACAAACACCAATGTTACCACCGTCATCATTACGTCAGCATCATCATCACTACATCATCCCAACAACATCATCATCATCATCATCCAAAGGCATCGCTCTCATCAACTCATTTTCATCAATAACTTATCATCACGAATAACTCATTTAACGCATTTTATGAGCAGCTTGGTAGAATCCATGTCACATCATCATCAGACTCACACTGTAAGTGTGTACACTAACCAATGCACATACTTGTGCGCACACGACTACACATGTGTGTATAATGTACATGTATACATAATGCAATGCACCATATTTGATACAACATGAAGCATCTTAGCACATGATGCATGAATGCATATTGTATCTGACCATTTATATAGCGCACTTCAATAGCCTCACATACATACATACATAATTTTCGAACATAAGTTTACCTCGTCTTAATCGGGTCTTCATACTGGATGCCCTTCGCCAACTCGGCCACACCCATGAGAGCTGCAATCAGACAAAAGAGCAGACACCATTACAAACGTTACATAATAGCCCTCACTGTTTCAATAAGAACTTCACAGCTAACTAATGACCTTTAAATGCAAATCAAATACTTTACAGCTGACCATTGACCATTACGTACATGTATATTCATAAATGAAATGCTATATTATCATCGTTGGCATTTAAGATAACTATTATTACTATATTACTATAATTACTACACAACTTTCCAAATGACCCTTAAAGTATGTGCCCGCACATGTCTGGAATTTAGTATTATCATTACTATATGATCATCAAAATTCATAGCACTATTCTCAAAATGAAATTTGGAAATGGATGGCAAAGAAGTCAGCTTCCAAACTTGTAAAAACAAAAATTTTAAGTTTTGCTTATAACATGAACCTGTTTTTTCAGCCACGCTTTCAAGAATCTTTTCCTCTTCCTTCAGTTGTTTCTCTTTTGCCGTTTCTTTTCGTGCTAAAAGCAGAAACAAAACAGATTTCGGGATTCGATGGATGCCAAAGTGAAACAGAATCCAACCATCGGTTGGGTCAAACCATAAAACAACATAATATATTTAGCAATATTGGGATTGTAGCATTCACTTAACCCTTTAACGACCAGCTACATATGTTTTCAATGCATTTTAGTGCCTGCTGGTCGTTAAAGGGTTAAGCTAGCCCTACGACAGTCATGAGTAGGAAGCATTAACAATTTGGTTTTCTTGGCCCCAGCATATGTGGATTGCCAGGCCCGCCGACAGAAATTCCGGGCCCCTGGGCAGAGCAATCACGAGCCCTCGAGCAAAAATAATTTTTTTAAATGAAAACAATGTGGGTACGAATGTACGATATGCTTACATTATTTTATGATTTAAATTAGTTTTTAATGTTAAGAATATAATTTTCAAATATATGATGATTCGCAAGCAACCTTTCAGCTGAATTTAACTGCAGAAAAATCGTCTTTAGGCCTAATATTCCGGTACCGGTAGTTCTGCATTTTGTCTGTTAACCTTACAAATGCACTTCGGAAATGCTCTTTCTTCATCACCTGAAAATAATTATTGTCCGGTTGTCTTGAAGTACCGTTTCTTATAGGTGATAGTATAGCCTGTCTCAATCGTTTGTGTGTAGGCACTGCCTTGTTGTCAGTGCCAACATCAAGACCAAGGTTTTTTTACAGTTTCTATAATATCAGCATTTTTGTAAGTCTTATTTATAATGTCATCTTTTGGAATTGCGATAATATCACCACAAGCTTCATTTTCATCCATTCGGTTATGATCACCTGGTATACGCACGTTTAATTCACTAAAAACAACCGGTGTAGGAGTGATTAGGGTATGGGTTCTGATTTGTCTTCATTTTACATTTCGATTTGAAATAGTGTGGGACTACGTACAGGTTAAGTCACTTAAGTGATTATAGGCTGGGCCCGCCATCCGCAATCAACATTATGAAAAATATTAGAACCAGTGTAGCCCGGGCCCCACCCGGGCCCCTAAAAGTCGCCGGGCCCCTGGGTAGTTGCACCCCCTGCCCCCCCTCTCGGCGGGCCTGTGGATTGCCCGTTGGTCCTCTCTCTAACTAGCTATCTACACTACCGTGCCACCTGACACAAGACAGCTATCATCAAAATCGAATAATTCTGAAATAATCTTAAATCCTCCACTCATTAAAAACCGAAATCATAACAAGATCCTTCAAATACAAAAACACCGACCCTGTGCCACTTGTTTGAGTTTGCTGTGCTGATCAAGCAGACTGATCTGACATTTCGGTCCAATCTGTTGACTCCCGTCGCTGTCCTCCGACTCATCCTGCGTGCTCTCCTTCTCCTTCTCCACCGTTCCTAAAACTCGCGCTGTGCCAAGTTTCTCGAGCTTTGCAAGCTAGAAAAACAAATTGTATTGAAATTTATAAAGCTTGCACCTCTCACAGTGCTTGCCAAACAGAGGCAATACCAGTGCGAAAGACCCAGAGTAAAGAAAGTAATTTTGAGACAGCGGAAAGATGTGCTTCGAGCACCAGGCCAACTAAAAATAAAGAGCATGTAAATGGAGACAGCTGACTTCAATCCAAAGTGCAGGACTAATGAAGGAAAAAGCTCGCGTTTAGGCCAAAGCAGTGGAACAAGGAAATCAAGTCTGTCACATGAGCATAATGGACGAAGAGAGCATGCATAAGTTGGCAGGCAAATGAGATCACGAAGATATTTGGGAACAAGGCCTTAAATTAAAGTGAGAATCTTGAGAGGTAAAGCCATCGAAGGTGTTCATCAAACATGAACGAAGAGATGTGGGACAAGCGAGAAAATGTTAAGAATGAAACACAACATTTTGCAAATGTCATTATATTGGATCAGAGCAATTAATTACAATCTCATTTTCATCCACAGACATGAAACCATCACACAGTCAGGAGCAACGACTTCGTGTTAAAATGTCGATGACAAAATATCCAACCTTTCTCAGTTTGACCGGAACGTAAGGAACGTATTCTTCGTCGGATTCGGACGCTGGCTGAACGTCCTGACGATCAGTGCCATTTTTCCGATCATCTGCGTGATGACGCTGTGAAAAATAAAATAATTTGCATAGTGCTTCTCACCTTCAGTTTAATTGCTACCATCACTACCAGTATCACTGCCATTCAAAAAATAATAATAGTTACAATATTTAGTTAATAATATTAGTCAATAATAGTTACCAGCCCTTAAGCGACATAGGTGAGTAGCCACAACATGTTTCAAATTATACAATTACGATATCAAAGTTCATTGGGAAATTAAGTTCCTCAGGGCAAAATAATCATAAAATAGTTCGGAGACGATCTAGAGTGTCTGGAAGGCCTGAAGTCCCTAATTTCCCAAAGTCAGAAGAATAAATCGCAAAAAAGACAGCTTGCAAAAGTGTGCAAGACTAACTCCGTTATTACACGAGCCCCAGCTGAACGTCTATGTAAGCAAGAAAATGTGATCAAATAAGCAAAACTCACTTTGTGGCGTCTCTTCTCTTTCTTACTTTCGCTCATTTTATGCTGAAGAAAAGAGCAATTATTTTAACAACTAAGACACTTCAACTATCTTAGCTTTCCTTATAATAATATTATTATTAGGTAAACAACAACAACATCACATTTTATTAATTTTATGAATTGCTCAGCTTGAAACGATATGAACTCAGTGCTTGTTCTTTCACATAAAAATTAAATGGTGGCTTACACGGATTATATATCCGTAGAGGCCTGTAATGTGTGTGACAGCATCATATCAATGTACTACATTGGTTTGGGACTTGGGAGTAAATTATAGACCAGGCTTAGAATCTGAAAATTACACTGTTAGAAGCAAATCATGTAACAATTTGCTAACCGGTGTTTCTAGACTAATTCGACCCCTCTGAAAACGAAAATCGCTGTTAGCAAGCTGGATTTTTAGCGGTTCCATGGGAAAACAAGATGGCGGACAAAATGGCTGCAAATTGCTTAAAATAAATAAAAGTAAAGTATTTTATGTGATAGGAACACGGTTTTAGATTCTAAATTAAGACTATAGGGTCCAAGGAATGCAAAAAATCAAAATGGCAGACAAAATGACGGCCAGAATCTTAAATGGCTATAAATGAAGTTATGTATGCAATAGAAACATGATTTCAGTGTCTAAATCAACATTTTCGAGGTCAAGGAATGCGATGGAACCATGGTCAGATATGTAGCGCTGCTCAAAGACCAAAATGGCGGACAAAATGGCGGCCAGAATCTTAAAATGGCTCTAAATGAAGTTATGTATGCAATAGAAACATGATTTCAGAGTCTAAATCAACATTTTCGAGGTCAAGGAATGCGATCAAATCATGGTCAGATATGTAGCGCTGCACAAAAACCAAAATGGTGGTCAAAATGGGGCCAGATTCTTAAAATGGCTATAGGTTAAGTCATATGTGCAATGGAATCATGATTTCAGGGTCTAAGTCAACATTTTCGAGGTCAAAGAATGCGATGGAATCAATGTCACATATGTAGCACTGCAAGGAAATCATAGTGGTGGACAAAATAAGTAAGTAAGTGTATACTTTAATGAACCGCCTGCAAACGCACTGCGGTCCTATTCTTGAATTGGTTATTAGTGAAGTTCTGTATCTAATGAAAATATGATTCCTTAATGTAGATGAAAATATTCCGAGTCAAAGAATGTGAATTAGCTAAATGCACATCATATGTTATGTGACACTACTAGAAAACCAAAGACCAAAAATGGTGGACAACAGCTTTAACTGGCTATAAACGATGTACCGTACTGAATGTATGTGATAGAGACATTATTTCTGATTGGACTAGTTAGTGTTTTCTTGGTCGAATAATTTCAAGAATGTCACATTCTATCTTCTATATACATACCATTGAGCTAAATGCAGTGAAATTGTTTAGTGGAAATACTTTAGTAGCTTATGATTGCACTGCACTGTTTAACTATTGCTGGCGCAATATTCATGTTCAATGTTTCATAGCTTTTTCTATCAATTGTTCCAATATTTCATGACTTGACTGCTATACATGTAGAGTAGAATTAATTAAGACATTGTTGCTGTTCGTTCTATTGTACGTAAGTGTACATGGCAAGATCACACTTCGGTAGCAGCAGGGCTCGATGCTATGCTTAATAACTTCTCATGATTTGAAGATAAACTCTATAATGTGACTGCGGCGCAGGACCAATGCCAGGCCACACTAGTAAAGATTACTTTCTTCCGTCGCACTCCGTCTTGATGAGGATGGTGTCTGAGCATCAATATATGGAAGATAGGCTTTTTCCATATTACAGTTTGTTAATGAGCTCATAGGGGAATGTTTCCAATGTAAAAGGAAAGTGAGAAGTTTCCAAGTAGGTTATTCGTGCATTCTTTCAGTTCATTTCTGCTATAAAAAACAAATCACATCCAGTTATGGCAAGAAAAGCCAATATATTCCTTCATAGTTGCGTGAATTGGATGAACTCCCGCTATGCTGATATTCCCGCCATCACCCAAACATGGTTAGATATAAGTCATACACATCTGACCCGGTAGTAGGCAACACCTTTTCTTCCTTCACTGAACCACCAGCAAGAGCTGCATTTATATCTCCAAATATCCAAATGTGGCTGTTGAGAGCTGAATGGTCAGGAATGAAGCTAGATCACCTTTGCTTTCAGGTATACCAAGAACATTCACCGGGTTCACCCAATTTTCTGACAATGGAGTACCCCTATTCAAAACTCAATACAGTGACAAAGTTGTGGTCATAGTCACCATTTCTGTATGTCTCCCTTTTTATAAGCAATGTCCAGGTCCAGTACCTATCCAAGACAAAAATTATTGACCCTCTTATAGCCAATCGAAAGTACCTTTACACGGGCAACCATTGTATCTGCCAGGTCACCGTATGTCTTCACCTTTGGAGGGTCCCTATTGCTTGAAGCATTGCGTGTACCATACAGAGTCCTTGTGTAGGTTAGGCAATGCTTTGAGGGACTAGTCCATTTTATCTGCAAGAACTCTGTTTTCCAACATGGGTGTCCAGCGTCGAGCGACTCTTCGGTTGGCGGACCAAGCTTAGCTTCTGTTATTCGACAGCGACGTTCATTCTCTGTGGCTGGTTCCATGGACAACCTGAAATGTCCATCCCGTTTCACAGCACTTGTTGTCCATGGGTCACTTCACTCTGTTTCTTAAGAATCTAAAAACTGTCCCATTTAGTCGTGGCTATGTCGGGAGTGATACCGAGTAACCTCCCTTGAAAAGACCCTACAAAAAATATTAAAAATAAATGCCATGCTTGCCTCTGTTAAAAAGTTGCTGACCGGACAATTTACTTTTCATAAAGCATCCCATGCCAGTGGTTTTGAGGGAAGCTCATGGCATGATATTGATGCAAGGTTCAGATGCCATGCAGATGATAGGAGAGTATGCTTGATTCGCTGTGATAAGGTGCTGCATGATAACTTCGTCAGTCTTCTTTTGAAGAATGCTTCTTGGTTTAAGACTTGCTGAGGGAATTGTGACAATTTGAATGATCATTTCAGGTCAAATAAGGGAACATTGTAGATAAATTCCACAGCACAGGCCCCAGATGCCATCTCGCAAAGACCTGATAGAAAAACTGAAATCAAATTCCGATTGCTTCCGTGACTTAACCCATAGCCATTTTAAGATTCTGACCGCCATTTTGTCCGCCATTTTGGTTTTATTGCAGTCCTACATATGTGACATTGGTTCCATCGCATTCCTTGACCTCGAAAATGTTGACTTAGACTCTGAAATCATGATTCCATTGCATACATGACTTGACCTATAGCCATTATAAGATTCTGGCCGCCATTTTGTCCGCCATTTTGGTTTTCGTGTAGCGCTACATATCTGACCATGGTTCCATCACATTCCTTGACCTCGAAAATGTTGATTTAGACACTGAAATCATGTTTCTATTGCATACATAACTTCATTTATAGCCATTTAAGATTCTGGCCGCCATTTTGTCCGCCATTTTGATTTTTTTGCAGTGCTACATATATGTCTTTGATTTCATTGCATTCCTTGAACCCTATAGTCTTAATTTAGAATCTAAAACTGTGTTCCTATCACATAAAATACTTTACTTTTATTCATTTGAAGCAATTGACAGCCATTTTGTCCGCCATCTTGTTTTCCCATGGAACCGCTAAAAATCCAGCTTGCTAACAGCGATTTTCGTTTTCAGAGGGGTCGAATTAGTCTGGAAACACCAGTTAGCAAATTGTTACATGATTTGCTTCTAACAGTGATTTCTAGAGCTCTTTTAGAATTCCAAGCCTTGTCTATTACTGTCTATCCCGGACTCCGTTACTGTAGGCCTACTGTAGCCTCGCTTGCAAGTAGAACGGCAGAGGCTGAGTTAAAATTATTTACCCATTCGGAGCTCATATGATACCGTAGCACTGTACGTGGTAGCAGACTTGTATGTTGAAGCGCGATATAAATGCCTATATAATTAGCAAATGAATGCTGTGTGTGACGTCATTAGCCCAATCGTATTGCTGTGACGTTTCATTTACAGTACTGTTGTTGGTTTATCATTTATAAACACGTGAAAAAATTTCTACAAAAATAATGTTTTTGTATTTTAGATAAGACAGCAGTCTCAAAACTAAAGAAAATTATGTTTTGGGTAATGTTTTAAATCTAACATCCTTTTATAGACTTTTTGTGATCGTCGCTCTGAATAGAATGAAACGTAGGCCTAGCCTATCTATTGGCCCCTATAGAAATGACAAATTACATAATAATTAGGCCTAGGGGTCTATGTCCCCTAGAGGCTAGAGGGCCTAGACGCGTTAACAACCATGCGCCACTTCCAATATTATATTTTGATGTAGGCCTATCTGTGTATCGATCTATATTCGTCTACAAAAGTTTAATAACTGTTAGATCGGTCGTTATTTTTCCCACAATTCTCACAGTAGGCCTATCACCAACTCTCAGAATTTTTATGCCGAGGATTTAAAAAAACGAAGTCGCTAAAACTTCATATCCATCTCTGCATGCTTCAGGGCGATAATAACGGCTAAAAGCTGCTCTTCTTTTTCTGTCAGTCGAAGTGAGACTGCAGCTGTTCTTCCTTCAGTCTCTCAATTAATAATTCCTCCGGATGGCCGACCCTCCGAACGATCTGGTAGTTCCGTACGGGTACGAATCCATATACAACGAACCGCCGCCGGTCGTCCATCAACCCTCCTCTCAGCAACCTCCCAACGACCGGTACATCACGCTGCCTCTGCCTCCATGCTACTCGGGAGTAAGAAGGGCGCCACCTTCGCCTCAGCCGCAGAATGACGTCACGCGTGTGTCTCCGCCGCTCTATCAGACGTCTATGGTGAAACTGGAGCCGACGTCTGCCATTCGACGCCCCACGTGGGAACAGCGGCCTGACGCGAATTGGGCCCGACCGGGTCAACCAGGGCCACCGCTACTACTACAACCAGTGGCGAGCTCCCCGTCCAACATCACGTTACACACCGATTCGAAGACGCAGTACGTAAATCTACGTGACAAGTTCATCTGGTGATGTTCGATAGACATTATGGGCCTTTAATAAAACAGTACTTTCAGCCTAAGTTGGGTCGGGAACGCTCGATCCTGACTAGCCTATTATAGTAACAATAATAATGTAGCCTAACATTGAAGGGGCACTTTAAATATCCAGGGCTTAAAGTGTGGGTGGACGGTCATGATCATGGATCATAATTAAGCCATTTAAACTTTGAGGTGAAAACAACTAATGTCGCTTCCTTTGTCTGTCTTAATGATCGGTTAACCGTTAGGCTAATTCTTGTCTGTTTGTCCGGTGTAGGACTACAGTTGCGGAGGACGAGGAGGAGCAAAAGAAGAGAATCGAGGAAGCGGACGAATTGGCGGCAAAAGATGTCGTCTGCTGCTGCCTTGGATGCGTCTTTGGATGGATCGTCTGCTAGTGACGTCATTCACTCATCTACCTTGTTTGAATCAATAGACTCTTCGTTATGTAACATCCAAGTGGTTGCTCGTTGGTCCAGTCATAATTTATTATGCGTGACTGTTAATTATGTACAAACTTTCCCACAGCTTGAGTCCTTAATTTCTGACAGATTTAGGCATTTGTTTATATATTTAATTGCTTGTTAAATTGCCTAAATGCCAAAACCCCAAATTGGGTGTAGCTTTAGACAGTACTTTCTTATCGATGTTATAATTAAATCGCTTTCAAAATTAATTGCATTGTTTGACCTGAGCAATTAGACTAAACGTGTATGTGGCCCGGGGTTCCGCGGTTCCCGTGCGTGACTTCGCTGTTTAGGCACTGTAGATTTCGAGATTACGATAACGTTTGACGGTCTCGTTCTTCTGTTGTATCGCCTGTCCTTGTGTTAGCTAGGCCACAGTTTCTTACAAAAGTCCACTTCAAAGGTTTGTAGAGTCTTCGAATACTGTTAAGATTTTTGGTTACGGTACTTGGAAAAGTAAAATGTCGCTGTGCATTATTACCAAAGATATTAGAGTCGTAGACTACGACTCTAATATCGTTGTTATTACTACACAGGATGCTTCTTCGATTTTTATCTCTGATTTATATACTATTCAAAAACATTTTAAACCAAGCAAACCTAGATCAATTAATATTAATTCAATGCAAAATATTTATTTTTCAGTAGTTGCTGTCAAAATTCGATTTTTATCGCTGATAAAAAGTTCTGTGTTACCGATTCGTAAAAATAAAATTAAAAATTCGTGTACCGCATCAATAATTATTGCGATGAGTATATGAAACCGGTTTCAAAACAATACATAGTGTTGAATCCGCTTGCGATACGTAGTTCGAAAATTAGTTGAAATCAAAACTTCCGTTCTAAAGTCTTGTTTAAGATTTTTTAATTAACCATACGATGGCTTTCAAGTTTGCGAATAAATTCCAGGTTTATGATAAGTTAGTTCAGGTTTATTGAGATAGGTAATCGGATTTAGAGAAGTCACTGCGGTCTGGTTGTTTGGCAGTGTCGACATTTTTTATAGACAGTGCAACAGGTTCGTGTTAGCCTTTTTGTTCATCTTAGGGCCTACTACTACTACTCGACGAAAATTTAATATTTTTCAAGGGAGCATGACTATTGACTACTTTTAGCGCTTGAATTAACTGTGATATATTTACTTACTCTCTTGTTTGGAAGTTCAAGTTGGCCTTAGCTGCACGGTTTTTCAAGTGTTTAGCAGAGACATTAATTTAGAGCAGTATTGTCTGGATAACAGTGGATATCGGTTCTTGCATCCTTGCTCTCAATTTGGTAATCACATGCACCCATTTGCACAGAACCAGTTTTAAGTCATAATATTCTAGTTTCACAAAAACGAGCAAACGCATGACTTGTCTCAATTGTTAGATTATTACATATTATAGCTTAAAAATATATTTTATACAAAACACAAAGTTTAAGAAATAGGGGCAGTTAATGGTATTAATTTGGATGATTTTCTACAAGTAATGACTTTTAATATCGTGCAAAAGCATGAGAATTCATCCATTTTTCCAGCCTTTGTTCGGTGTATTTTAGCAACTTGTGACAAACTTAGTTGTTTCATCCATAAATTCAGCTGGATTGAGATACAGTGATAGTTTTGTCTTTCAAGTGTATATATTCTGCTCAAAATGTCAAAAATCTGACTTAACACTGGGTTTGTGCAGATGGATTGATCACATATTATAATGGATAACTGAAAATTCTTAGGAACTGCTGTTGTTTTAACAGAATGGATGAGTCTGATGTTTCTCAGCATGCTACGTCATCATCATCAGTGAGCTCTCCTACAACAGACCGATCTCTATTTAGACATCCCAATCATACGGAGAAGGCTTTCGAAACGCTGAATGCCTTACGCAAGTACGTATCATCTCTCTTCTCAAGCGTTCACTCTTCTTTCTTATTTCTTGATAATTGAAAACCTATGTACTCAGGTTGTGTAGTTGTGTATGAATGGATTCGTTTCTTAGAACACACTGGTAAATTACATCAAGTAGCATAGTAGGTAATTCAGTTGTTTTGTCACTTTGCTGTCGGTTTTATGCAGTCATTTCAGTGTAAGCTGGGTCTGTCTGCCTGGTTTTATGGTATCACTCATACCTCAGACATGGGAAGTGGAACTGTCAAAATAAGTAATGAATTAATGGATCTCAGACTGATCGTGGGTAGTACTGTCTCTTGTTTTTAAAATACCGGGTATATAAAATTATCATATGTTTTTATTTTTTGCAGTGCTGATTTGATTTGAATAATCGCCATTAAATTTGAGTAATTGTTTTACCGAGTTCATTGTCGTTGTGTTCAGACAGGGCCAACTGTGTGATGTTTTGCTCGTGGCCGATGATGTCCAACTCTCTGCTCACCGAGTTGTGCTCGCCGCTTGCAGTCACTATTTCAGCGCAATGTTCACGAGCAAGCTGTCCGAGTCGCGAGCAGAGCGCATTCTGTTGCAACAGATCGACGGAAAAACATTGTCGGCGCTCATCGACTTTATTTACACATCGGAAATTCGTATAACGGAAGATAATGTTCAGGTTAACTTTCAGACTGTTAATAATAAATGATAATTAGTGATTTTCGTTAAATTTCAAACTGACAAACCACAATTCATAGTATGAACGGAGGATGACAAGTTATTACAGTCCTGAGTTGAATTTAACTGTCTGGCAGTCATGCAGGGCGTGAATTACATCCAACTGCTTATTTTACCAATGCCACCTGCTGATTGGAAGGTTGAGTGTATCTCTAATGTTAAGTCCTTGAAAGACACAAATACTTTAATTGTCGCGACATACATTTTCTTAAGTCAATATCGTTTAGTTAAATTAATTAGCCATGTTTATATCTAGACACTTGAAAACTGTTCTATCTGGCTGTTCTGGAGTCTGGAGCACCTCTGAGTAGTATCCTTAAAGAGTTGTTACAAATATACAAGAATGAATGAATGAGCGAATAAGTGCCGGTAAGCTAATTGAATGAGATGAAGAAGACATTTGGGAGCGCCTCTGAGTAGTTTCCTTGTGGAGGAGCTATATAAATACAGGAATGAATAAATAAGTGAATTGACTGAATTGTATAAAGAAACGATTGCACACAATGTTCAGATGCTGCTACCTGCCGCCAACATCCTTCAGCTTTCCGAGGTTCGCGATGCGTGCTGCGAGTTCCTTCAACTCCAACTTCATCCGTCGAACTGTATCGGCATCCGTGCGTTTGCCGACCTTCATGCCTGCACCGACCTCTACAGCTCTGCCCAGATCTACACAGAAAATCACTTCAGGTGAAAATTCTCCTTAACCCTTTAATACCGAGATGGTAGTAAATGGTATGGGAAATCCTATACCCTACGGCATTAAAGGGTTAACGTACAATCATCTGTTTATTCCGTGTGCTGATGATGAGATTGGAATGCATCGTTGTTGAACTGTTTAGACTCTGGCGTATTTCAGCACCTTTGTTAGGTTGTTTAGACGTAGCGCACATGTGTTTAGATGCATTCAGATATACCTGCATGCATACATAGTTTTTCTCAGTCACAATTATGCATGCATGTATACATTGCATTTGCAAACATGCATTCGTACATAATATATATTACATATAATTATATATAATTCTATATAGTATTTATTCATTCAGTATTTATATAGCACCTTTTCCAAATAATTACTCACATTCCAGCATGGGCAAAAAGAACACTTTTCAAGTGCTTATGGAATGTGTTAGAGAGTGACCTAGTCCTAGGGAACGGTGCAGCATTGAACAACAAAAAGAAGCATGGCTTTACATGGTGGGTTACAGTGAAAAGCGCTATATAAATTCCATAGATTGATTGATAAATGCTATGTTCTTGGGTTACGGCATTTCATTTACATTTGACAATCAATGTTCTATTATTTTTCTTTCAGTGAAGTCGTGAATCACGACGAATTCGTCAATCTGCAGATCCCTCAAGTCGGCAAATTGATATCAAGCGACAAACTTGTAGTCTCTTCCGAAGAGCAGGTCAGACAGGAGACAAAGCCATTCCAGTTCTATTGTTTCCAGCCATTCCTGCTCTCATTGTTTCTAGACATTGATGGCTCTATTGTTTCCGTGTAGTTTTTTTTACACTGCATTTTCTCTTTGAGCTACCATTAACTTGGAAAATAGACATCGCCACTAACATCTGAAGTGTTAGAATTCACATTCCTGTTCTGTTTGTCATCATTTTTATTCTCTGGAGCTTTATGTTCAAATCATGAGTGATCTTTTCAGTTGGGTAAATAAGATGCCGGTTGCTGCCAAGTGCAGACAACCATACGAAGAAAACATTCATAATTATTGCTAATTACCAGAACTTTACTAATTACTAGTTACTAATTATGTCTCATGTTCTCACGGATCTCAAATAGAATGTGATGTTTATATGAATTTGTATTGCAGTGCTTGTTTTTCAGCTGGTTATGTGAAAGAATGTACTTAGTTGGTTAGTTAGTTGCTTACTTACATTCCTACTTCTGTAGTCACTTATAATCATGATAATATGGTAAATCCACCACTAACTGCATTTATTCTGATAGTGCCAGTCCCAAGTCTGGACGACACAGGAGGGTGACATCATCAAAACTTGCAGTGGTACAATGTTGTTAAAAACACACAGATTGCTTTTACTAACTTCCTGTTACGTATTTCTGACGGTGACCAGGTTTTCGAGGCTGTGATAACGTGGACGATGCACGACCTTGAGAATCGACGCGACGTCATATCGCAGCTGATCGAGCACGTGCGTCTGCCGCTGCTGTCGCAGGACTACCTGATCCAGCGTGTCGAGGAGGAGCCGCTAGTCAAACACAACAGCCGCTGCAAAGACTTTCTCATCGAAGCGATGAAGTATCATCTGCTGCGAGCCGAGCAGAAACCGCTCTATCTGACGCCGCGTACGAAACTACGATCTCCCACTGGCCTACCAAAGGCAGGAATTTGTGCTTACTCATTTTTATGAGAATTTGGTGTTTTTGATGGATTCGTTGTGTGTTTATAAATGCAGTTGTTTCTATGGAAGAATGAAGTTTGCAGTTAAATTTTTTCTTTGTTTGGTTTGCATTATAGTTGGTCGTCGCAGAATGGTTGTGTTTGTATTTATATAGCACCCCCTCAAGGAAGCTAGTCTTGGACTCCAGGATTGCCATAACTGTTCGGTAGCTATGTTAAGTGCTTTCGTGAGGTTATGGTAAGGCGTTATATAAAAATGTTCATATACATACCGGTAGATACATTGACAGAAAGAACAGTTTTCAAGTGCTTGTGGAGTGTGTTGGAGAGTGACCTATAGAATGCACCCAACTTTTGAGTTGTGCAGGTATTATAGAAGTTCAGTAAATTCATTTTAAAAATGACAAAACATATTAGTTTTGCTATTGTGACTGTTCTCTCTCTGTGTGCGTGTGCAAACTCCGATAAACTATCCACTGCAAGTGGTTTGCGATGCGAGCACCAATTTGCAATTAATTATTTCTATATATTTGTTGACGAGAAGCTGTTTTTTCTTTAAAAAATTATATTTATTTTGGGTTTTCATCCAAGCAGATGATGTGTTGGCATTTTTTCTTTTATGAATCATTCGTTGAATTTTCACATTCTGATAATGTAAGACCGAGAATCGTGTTTCGCTTTTGTACTTTTCCAGATGCTTTTGGTGATTGGTGGACAAGCGCCGAAGGCAATACGAAGCGTCGAGTGCTACGACTTCAAGGACGAGAAATGGTCGCACGTCGCTGACATGCCGTCAAGACGATGTCGCTGCGGTGAGAACATTCTTAGACAATGCCATTGTCTTCATGTAGTGAAGCACCTTTAGATCCTCTCTAAGATGCTGTCAATCATCATCACCACCTCCATTGTCACCATCACCATCATTGTCATCACCACCTCCATTGTCATCACCACCACCATTGTCATCACCACCTCCATTGTCATCACCACCACCATCAGAAGTCCGCCACTGCTAGCTTGTTAACCCTACAATCATCACCATCATCATTATCATCTGTTCATGTTATAAAGAGGTACAATAAGTAAACAGAACAATAGAAAAATAAATAGATGAAGAAATAGATGAATCGATTAACTGATAATTAAATGCATAAATAAATTAATAGATAGATAAATATGTAAATAGACAGATGAACATTAAAAAAACTAATAAAACAGTGTATGTGGTGTTTGCTTGCAATTGTTTTATCTGTTGTAGGTGTTGCTGTCATTGGGGGTCTCGTTTATGCAGTCGGGGGATTCAACGGGTCGCTGCGGGTGCGTACGGTCGACGTCTATGAGCCGCTGAAGGACGCCTGGTCTTCAATAGCCAGCATGGAGGCTCGTAGGTCAACGCTCGGGGCGGCTGTGCTCAATGGCTACATCTATGCAGTCGGCGGCTTTGACGGGTCATCTGGTTCGTGTCAGGTTTCTCTGTTTGCATTTTGATTGATACTGTGTTGTAAAGTTAATTCATGTTCTGTGGTGTATATGCTTTGTTTATCGAAGACTTTTGAGGTGACGTACTATAATTTTTATTACGTAAAATGGAGTAATGTCTTGTGGGTTGCATGAGAGAGAAATGGCGTGCCTACAAGAATGTAAATACACGTTTGATAGCCAACTCATTCCCGTGCCTGGAATGTGAATTTTTCGGGAATATTGGTCTGTTTTGATTTTCTGTGTTCTTTTAGCAATGTTACATGATTAGGTGCAGTTGCCTAGTGAGTGTCTGGAATTGGGGATTTCTGCACTAGGTCTGCGTAGATTGTGTGTGAAGTTTTATTGATGTTGAGTGATTTAGTTAAATGCATATTTTCTATGGACTTTGGGAATTTGTTGATTTTGGTCACTTTTAAAATGAAAACAGGTCTAGATATCTTGGAACTAAACCGATACAATCATTGTTTGTTCCGTTTTATTACTTTTATTTAAATCTACTTTGCTTTATCTGAGCTCGAATCACCAGATGTGAATGGTGCATTCTGAAACTTGTTACTGATCACTCTTGGTTTGAAAAACTTGTTGTACTCCATTGTTTAATAATAATAATAATCATAATAATAATAATTACGACGTTTTATATGGCGCAGCAACACAGCCATGCAGTTACAAGGGCGCCTTGCAAAGCAGCTACATGGGATAATTAGCCCTAGCGAACAAGTTTGATTTTAGCATGGTTAATTCATTGTTTTCCTTGAACTACATTGCAAGGTGGACTCGATAAGTTCAGTTGCGCTTTTCCCCTTCCAGAATGACTGACTCTTTCCGAGTTTATCTAACATTTTTTAAATTTCAGCATGCGAATAACGGTGTCGTTGTGTTAAAAAAATTAATTGTATTGAATGTTTTTTATCGCAAGAAAAGGTTGTATGCATTCTGATGTTTATTTGCCGTAAACAGGTCTGAACAGCGCCGAGTACTACGACCCAAGAACCAACGAGTGGCACCTTGTATCGAGCATGAGCACCCGACGCAGCAGCGTTGGGGTTGGAGTTGTGGCAGGTACGACCATCGTGTTCTTACCCCCACCACTCACCCCCACCACTCAATAGATACATGGTAATGTAAAGATGTAGTTATGTGATCATCACTCATTTCTGACATTATTTAATCAACAACGTTCTTAAACTCTTGAAGGCATATGGGCATCAATAGTTTGATCTGCATGCCATTTCTGGCATGCCATTGATGATTTCTGGCCAGCAAAGCCTTTGCTAAGGACACTACACTATTTGAGAATAAAGGTTGAAATTTTTTCACTGCATTTGAAGCAAAATCAAATTGCTAGTCAATACTAGAATCCTCACTTGACTATAGAATTTTTATAATGAAATTCAAGATTATAATTGTATGCTAAAGTGCACCATTTAAGATTTGGTTTTTGCATACAATAATGATGATGAAGATGATGATGGTGAAGATAATGATGATGAAGATGACGATGATGAAGATGATGATGATGAAGATAATGATGATGAAGATAATGATAATGAAGATGATGATGATGAAGAAGATGAAGATGATGATGAAGATGACGATGATGAAGATGATGATGATGAAGATGACGATGATGAAGATGATAATGGCATAGATGATTTCCAGATCAGACTTGCTTTCTTTCTCCTAACATGTAATAATTCGTGATTACATCTTCATAGGCTTGCTGTACGCGGTTGGTGGCTACGACGGCGCCAGTCGTCATTGTCTGAGTAGCGTCGAATGCTATTGTCCGGCGAACGACACGTGGACGCCCGTCCTTGATATGTCGTGTCGAAGAAGCGGAGCAGGTGCGGAGATTGTATTGTATTGTCTTGTATTTTGTATTGTCTTGTATTTTGTATTGTCTTGTATTTTGTATTGTCTTGTATTTTGTATTGTCTTGTATTTTGTATTGTCTTGTATTTTCTATTGTCTTGTATTTTCTATTGTCTTGTATTTTCTATTGTCTTGTATTTTCTATTGTCTTGTATTTTCTATTGTCTTGTATTTTCAATGTCTTGCAGGAATGCAGGTGTATTCATTCATTCATTCATTTCAGGCATTTATATAGCGCCTCTTCAAGAATATCTACTCAGAAGCGCTCCCGACCCAACCACGGCTAAAGAGAACAGTATTGTCTTGGATATAAATTCTCGGAATGAACGTATGAATCATTACCTGTATGCTGTGGCAGTTTTCATTTAATGATTTGAGATGGAATTGAAATTCGCAGATACCTTATTTTCTGATTTAAAATAAAAATTGTAAATTTATTTTAAGTTGCGTTTTTTTTATATCAGTCCAGTAGATGTCTTTTAGCACGTTGCATGCCGTATAAATCGTTGTGTGCATACTTGTGCGCATATACAAGTGCAGAGGCACGTACTTGCATTTACAATATTTAGCATACCTGCATTTATAACATTCGGCATACTTGCCTTTACGACATTTGACATACTTGCATTTATAGCGTTTAGCATACTTGCATTTATGATATAATATTTAACCTACTTGCATTTATAATATTTAGCATACTTGCATCTACAACATCTAGCATACTTGCACTTATAACATTTAGCATACTTGCATCTATGGTGTTTAACATACTTGCATTTATTATATTTAACATACTTGCATTTATATTTTATTGAATGTGACTGGAGGCACATCGTTGTTGTCGTTGTTCAGGCGTTGGTGTTCTTGAAGGAATTCTCTATGCAGTCGGGGGTCACGACGGTCCACTGGTGCGTAAGAGCGTCGAGTGTTATAACCCGGAGACGGGACAGTGGGTCCAGATAGCAGACATGCACCTCTGTCGTCGAAACGCAGGTCAGGGCTTTTTTTAACGTGCAGTTGTACACAAAATGTGCAGTTCTAAATGGATTTGTGCAGTTGTAGAAGCACTTCTGTACAAATAAAACTAGCAAAAAAGGTAATTTCCATCCGATTGTAAGTAATTTACCATGGAGGATGGGAAAGGAAAGAAGGGGTTGTAAAGTTCTAAAAATTCCTTTAAAACAGCCCTGACGCAGGTTCAGTTGTATATTGTAGTTTTAAACTGGTAATTGTTTCTTAAAGAAATTGAGCATTCTCCCTACATATCAGACACCAGATAAATTGATATTAACTTGCAGTAATTAGCAATGGATTGACGACATTATTTCATGGATCATCAGCCATCTTTAAATATCTCTTTAGAGTATCCATGGTATCAAAAACCTGAGCTAAAGGCCATTTCTAGAATGCTTTTCTAGCCCATTGAATCTTTGCTAAAGACTGCACTATTTGAGAAGTAGTCGTCTGTCAAGATGGGAGGCAGAGGTGGGGCAAATGCCAGGGATGGCTCTGCCTAGACGCTTGGAGTTTTTCTCATAAGCCCTCCTTATCGGTGGTTTACTCACAGGTTCTTTAGAGGCCTTAGCCCATGCTTTACAACTCTTCTTTTTGTTGTTATTCTGAAGGTGGCATTTTACTGGTCTTGTGCCAGTTGTACTGGGTTGTTCTTAACTAAACAATAAACCATTCAATCAGGGCCTTTTTAACGTGCAGTTGTACACAAAATGTGCAGTTCTAAATGGATTTGTGCTGTTGTAGAAGCACTTCTGCACAGTTAAAACTAGCAAAAGGTCGTTGTTCTCCGATTGGAAGTAATTTACCATGGAGGATGGGAGAGGAAAGACGGGGTTGTGCAGTTCTAAAAATTCCTTAAAAACAGCCCTGCATTCAATGTTGTGATTGATATTTCAGGAGTGGTCGCCTACAACGGGTTTCTTTATGTGGTCGGTGGTGACGATGGTTCAAGCAACCTGTCATCAATCGAGTATTACAATCCAAAAGCCGACGTCTGGACGATACTCTCGTCGGCAATGATCATGGGTCGGAGTTACGCTGGCGTCTGCATTATAGACAAACCCATTTGATGTCGCTGTCTCTAGGATCTCTCGTAGGATCTGCCGATTCGAAGTTGCTGTCGTCTGTTTCTCGTCGCGGAAATAATACGGCGGCAATGTTTCGGAAAATAATATTGAAACACGTTTGCGTTCGAGGCGGCGAATGCAAAACTATTTCGCGATCGCTATGATGTTTTTCGTGTCAAACCTGAAATGATGAAAATTTCGTTTACTCCTTGTAAAAAGTACCCAGCATGCCTTTCGGTGGGATGCGGCTGTTGCCGGAGGAAGGTCTCCAATCAAAAGAAGTATTAAGTCGAGATGTTAAATTTTCAATATTCGGTCGTTACTACAGGATCGGAGTATGTCGCATTCTACCACATGCTTGAAATCCTCTCTGCTGCTTGGTCGTCGTTAGCAACTGTTATCAAAATAGCTGATTCACTTTAGGCAATATTATTTCTTCAATTTGTACAGTCGGCTGTTGTGTGGACATAACTGCAAATTTAACTCTTTTACAGACCTTAGTGAATGGTATGGGGAAATCCAATACCCTTGGTGGGTAAAGGGTTAAGTGCATGTTTTTTGCTTTCATGTACAAGTGTGTTAGAAGACATTATACAGTGGTACAGTACCACTTTGTGGTAGGCCGTAGGTTGGTGCTGTCAATACAATACTGGCAGGTGCAGTGAAGTGTGTAAAGCCGAGCCTGTTTATTGGATATTGTTGTATGGACGTATTGTCCATTTCATATGTACCATGCATAGAAGCCCTTTTGAATTCACAGCAGTTCAAAGGACAGTACTCAAAAGTGACTGTATCATAAGTACTCATGCTTTAGTAACTTAGCAGATTTGGAATTATTTACCCAAAAACAATGGTGTAGCTATGAGCCTATAAATTATAATTATAGAAGATTTGGCATGAAATCAGCGATGAGGATGGATTGTATAGAACCTGTTCTATCATCGTCTGAATGGTCTTGAAAATTGTGTTGCTGTATGCACAAATCAATGTTAGAGTTTCAAGATTTTAGTACAAAATGTTAGAGTTTGAAGATTTTAATACGAAAGCTTCAGAACTGATGAGAAGATTCTTTAAGATTGGAAGCAAGTATTAACAAATATGAATTCTCTCAGCAAGTTCTTAAACAAAGAGTAATTTGGAATAAGTACCAGTATTGTATGAATTGAGCATGCCTGGTTCTGATTTTTGTGATGCCTCTTTCAGTCGTATGAAGAACAGCGGAAAAAATTGATTCAGTATTGATTTGTATTGGATTGAGCAAATTTATTAGGCATGAGTGATTAATGTAACCGTAATTTAACGTTGTGACCACCTTGTCAAATAAATTTTCTCTAAGGCATTCCAGTGGTGTAGTCCTAAAAAATGAAGTGGGGAACGCTCTTTATAATAATATTAGTAGTAGTAGTATTATTATTAATATTCCATTATCTCTGGAAAAAAGTGCGGGAATGGCGTTCCCCCCGCGTTCTCGCCCCACTACACCACTGAGGCATTCCCAATGTGGCAGACGTAAAGCACCTGTGGGCATTCTCTTATGAAGTGGAGCTATATACATTTGTAACTTTTCAATTGTTGCAAAGTGGAACAATCAATCAATTGAAGTGTGTTCTAACAATCTTAGTTGGCAACCTATTCCCTTGGCAAAACTTTTATGATTATGTAAAACTGTTGATGTTAGGTCACTGTTGATGTGTTCTTTAGTGCAAGGAGTAAGACTATACAAGGAATAGGGGTACATGCAAGCCTGATTAGCTGTGTAAGACAAGCTACATATCAAAAAACATAATGTTTTGTAAATGGAAAGCATTCGCAGATAAATTTGCATTCGCAGATAAAATTTTAATGTGCATTTGCAACTGAAGTCTGAAGGTAATGGAATTCACATTTCTGAGTTATGTTTCTGAGTTTTCTTTTGCTATTATTTTAAAATAAAATTCTTAAAAAATACATTCGCTTGCTATCAAATGTACTTAATCTTCTGCAGGATTTCGTGGTCCAGTGAAAAACCTACTCTTTGCAGTGCACTTGAGAGACATGTTTAGCTCTAAGTTATTAGATTCAATCACATAAATTTATATAGCGCCCCTTCAAGATCTCTACTCAGAGGCGAAGATTGTTATAACAAGGACATGTTCCAAAGTTGAATTAAAGTTAGTGTCAATGCTGATAAATTATTATATTTGTTTAATTGGTAATATTGGTAGCAATGTCTGGCCAGGGATATTCCAGTAATGAGCATTACACACGAGGAGGGTCTAAGCATTTTTCACGGACAGTACATAGTAGTTTTAACAGGAAACTCTTGCTAATGATTTTGTGTGACAAATGCATATCTTCGGATTTTGTTAAACTAGTTGGTAACTGTTGGTAGGGTTAGCGTCAAGTTAATAAATTACCAGTTGACGAGCGTATTGACGGTATTGTATATATATATAGGTGTTACTTTCAGTCGGTATTTGCATTTATACAAACTTCTTTATTAAAGCGTTGTTGCTTCAATTGCGCATTGCATGGAATATGTAAACACCATGGATATGCACATTGATGCGACTAGACACTGCTATAGGATGACTTGTTAAAGTCTTATAATTATACATCATTTGAATTAATGATTTGACTGTAAATGGATTGTATCGGTTGAATGTTTGTGTCTATAAACAGTTGTTTGTTAGGATGTAAATGTAGAAATTTAAGTAATGTGTGACAAGCGTAGAATCTGATTTTAGGTGTTATTAAAACTGACAGGATAAAAATCATGGATTGCAATAAAGTCCTGCATTGTATCTAAATCAGATAAATTCAACTGGTGAACTCCTGTATCAAGGGTCAGTTGCATTAACATAGAATCTAGTATATAGTTGTTCTTCCAAATTTATAACTTTTTGATGCTATTTGCAGTGCTAAAAGTGTAAAAATAATAAGTGCCTGGACGCCCCTTACCTTTCCAAAAGAAGTCCCAGGACGCCCCATACATTTTCAGATGTGTACATTTTCAGATGTGCTGGCCAAATAAGTGACAGGACGGCATAGAGACTTGAAAATAAGTGCCAGGACGCCATTCATGACCATCCTGCCACTCTAAGCCTTGGCTATTTGGTGTCTAAAGTATTTATGTGGGTACTTTTAAGTATGGTGCTGATATATTACGAATCAAACTCAGAAGTTTACCATTTCAAGCGATGTCTAAACTAAAGTTCAGAACTTTACTGATTTTTCTGCCATTAGCACCGAAACTCTATTATGCCAAGAGGTTTGAAGTTGATGCAACAAAGTGCATTGTACAAAAGTTAATAAACAAGATAGCAGCTTCTTTTCTGTACAGCAAAACCTTAGCGCTGTAAAATATTCTTCTCTAGATAAGTGCATCAAATGGAGAAAATCTAATAAAAATGTGCTCTCATGCATGGAAAAGCATTAAAATAATATTTTACAAAAATTTTAGAACATCTCGCTTCAGTTGTTTTCAACATTAACCTGTCATATTGTATATGTCTCCAGTTTTTTCGATTATTAGGCTAATCTATCATAATTATTGTCTTAGTCTTAACATTGTCTCCAGCTGTTTCCATTGTTCACCTATTACATTGACTTCCTAGTCTCTGTATTGTCTCCTTTTTAGTATTTCTCTTCAGTCGTTTCTGCGATGGACGTCAATTCATCCATCTTCCGGCGCAGCTTTCGTATTTCCATCGTCATGTCCTTGTGCGAGATCCGCAGTTCAGCGACCTGGATTCGCAGCGCATCCGTCTCATCGAGCTTCTTCTCGTAATCGTGCAGCAGATCCGGAAAACAAAGCAGAGCGCTTTTCTGTCTCAGCACACGACTGTCGCGCTTCAGCCGATCCCGAGCCATCTTCGTGTCCGAAAGGATCTGGCGCCTCACGCTCACCCTTTCTTCGACCTCCGCAAGGTCAGCCCGTTCGTCCCTCGTCTTAAGGTGGATGAAATGCAGCTTCTGCTTAACGTGCGTCAGCCTCTGGACCGCCTCGCGTAACTTGCGTCGCACCATCATTATCGTTTCGTTCTTCTCTTCGATCTTCTCGTTGCAGCTCTGGTTTTCGATCTTCAGCTGCTCGAAGTCGGCCATCGTCAGACCCTCGGCCACCTTCTCCCTGTCCCGCAGAATCTTCGCGATGCCGTCGTACTCCTCCTTTATGAAGATGTTTTCGAGCGTCACCTTGCTCGCCTCGACCCACTTCTCGCGCTCCGTCGCCGCGTACTGCTCGGCGCGTATGTAACGACTCGACTTCTTGTTCTTGTTCCCACCGGTCATCGTGTACTTGCGGTAGTTGAGCAGTTTCGTTAGGTACGTGTCGGCGAGTGCGCGCTGGGCGAGACTCTCCTGAGCCAGGCTTTCCATTTCGCGCGCCTGATTCTTCTCCAGGTGTTCTTGATCTCTGTGCAGTTCATTCAAATCGGCCATCGAGGTAATGTATTGCTGTTCCAGCTCCTGGAGTTCTTCCTCGGTCTGCACGGTTAACTCGTGTTCGTTCCTTTTCAGCTGTGCGTATAACCTATGCTGCAGTTTTCTGTTCAAGTCCTGCAGTCTTTTCTGCTCGGTTTTCGCAGCGTTGTAGTCGTGTAGCAGTTGATACCTCTTTTTAGCCTTTATTGTTTCTTCACTATCTTCCTCTTCCTCCTCCTCCTCCTCCTCTTCCTCTTCTTCCAGTTCTGATAGTAGACTTGTCTGAGACACTGTTTCTTTTGATGTCTGATAGAGTATTTCTATTGAAACTACTTTGGGTTTAATTTCTTTCTCCGGCAAGGTCTCTGCTCCATCCTCTTCTCCATCCTCAATTTCATCTACTGTCTCATCCTCCTCCTCATCTCCTCTTTCTTCCTTTTCCTCCTCTTCTTCAGCAAGTTCAGTTTCAATTTTGGTTTTACTGGTAGTGCTACTGATCTCCTCATGTTCTGTGTCCCCTATTTTCTGACCTGAACTAGTAGCTACAATTTTCTGACTTGAACTAGTAGCTACAACTTTCGTTTCTTCGCCAGTTTCTTCGTGGACGGCTTCTTCCTCGCCCTCACTCTCTTCTGCGGCTTCTGCATGCGTTTTTGGCCTTTCGTCAGTCTGAGATTGCTCAAAAGCTTCTTCTTCTTCGCTCATTTCCGCGTTCTGTTCTTCTGCCAAGCTTCCATCTTCACTTTTGTGGTGTGGATCTAGCATTTCATCTTCAGCTTTTTCCACGCCTGCTTCAACGACGTCGTCATGATCTTTCGCGTCTTCATCCAAGTTATCGTCTGCATGTTCTGACATTTTCGCTTCTGTTTGGTGTTTACCAGCTACACAAACAGCCGAACATCATTCAGACGTTAATTTTATAAACAAAAAGTCGTCGGACGACTTCAAACGACTTAAAATGTTCGTCAAAATTCAAAATCACGCAGCGATAATAGCAGACGCATACTCAAGTTGTATACAAACGAAAAATCGATAATTGCAATCAGGGATGCCACTCTGAATTTTAAAAAGGTCAGATCCGTTAGAAAAAAGGCTAGAAAAGGCTAGATTTATAATTTCTCTGAAAATACATGGATTTTCCGGCTAGAAATTTCTGACGACCTTTGTTTAGTCGTCCGATGATTAAAATTTGCTCTCTTTTTCTTCCCGATAAAGTTTCTCGAACTCGCTAGGCCTACCTCTTGCACTCTACGCCATCGTGTTTTCACTTATCCATTACTCTATTTATGTAGGCTCATCATGTAGTGCCAATTAAAAACGGACAGTGCTGAATGATTTCCTCTGATGAATTCATTGAAAAAATGAGTAGGTTCGACCGTCGAAAACGGAAATCATACAGAAGCTTTAAAACATCTACATTGTGATTTTTCATAGTACTTACTTACTTCATGACAAAGTAACGGCTTTTATCAGCAGCATGTGTAATGGCTATCTATCGATGCGGCGGTGTTGACGTTGGTTAATCTGCTCGATTTAATTGCTGTAATTTAAGTTGTCTGATTTTGTGAGTTTCCACATCTAATTTAGAAATTCATTGTAATTTTTCTGAATTTATCATTAATATCACAGATTTGTATTATAGTAAAAGTAGAAGAGCTACGTTCACCACTGCCATACATGATGCATTGCCGGTAGGCTGGTAGCTGGGACAAAATTTAATATGGAAGGGATATGATTCCGCAATCTCTCAGCCAATCAGAGATAGTAATTTCTGATGCGTCACAGGCGATGCGTGTGTTGATTTATCCGGGTAAACAGCATGGTAATGTTGAACGTTTTTTCAGTCGCCATCCGTATGATCTCGACACCATAGTCCCTAGCGTAATCGCCAAAAGTTCGTCTAAATTTATATAACTCCAATCACGAAGATCTTCCATAGAACACATTTTATTTAGTCCCCAAGTTGTCTCTGTTGTTAAATTAATTCGATTTTGGTCAAATGACAACTGGCATGCCTACAGGTAGACAGTCACTGACTGACTGCATGGCTGGCTTGCAGGCTGATTGACTGACTAACTGGATGACTGGCTGGCTGACTGACTGGCTGGCTGGCTGACTGATAGGGGTTGAGACAAATAATCGGACAGCAAACAGTCCAATATATCAATCAATCATTTTATTGTTTTCAGGAGGAAAGACAGTTTTGGGGGGATAAGCATCTCTGGTCTGTTTATAATAATAGTGACGATGAAACTAATTATATTAGTCTTTGTTCTTTGATTTTTTGCAGTCCCCAATTGACGATGTCAGACGGTTACGACTTGAGCAACAACCCGTTTGTTGCTCTCTTTGGCTCCGAGAACGACGCTGAGCAGTATCGGCTGACCCACACACGGTCAGACAGCAAACCATGTAAGTTCTCATTTGTTCCACAGGGCTCAGTGTTTAAATCCATGGTGAGAATTGCTGTTGTGGTTGGGGGGTTCAGCCCCTCCCAGTCTTTTTTCGGACACTATAGTAAAGTTTTCTATTCACACCCAAACTCCACATGACCCTCAGTTTTTTTCTGCAATTCTCATACTGTTTAAATCCTGATCCTAGTGCATAGAAAAATATTCTGCAGCATGAGACAATAAAGACTCGGATGATATGCACTGAACGTTAGAACCACTGTGAAATGCCTCAATATCCGCGCTGTAGTCGGGAGCACCTCTGATTAGCGAGCTTAAAGTGGCGCTATAACAAGTGCACATACAAACAAACCTACAACCCTGCAAACGAGAAAGCTCAGTGTTGCCTGACGGTTAAGCGAGACCGTGGATCTAGTAGTACTTAATAAACACAACTTTAATTTTCTTTCAGTTCTTGATTCACACTTGACGTCTCCATCCGAGTCCACCGGTCTTATTGAGAATGTCCCACGCAGCGACATCAGAAGCGTCGCTCAGGTCAACCGTATCATCGAAAACGTCTTTCTCATCACGATCGACAAAGAACGCGGCCACGGTCGCGTTCCTCGATGCGTGTTCCTCAGCGACGTCAAGGATTCTTTTGAAGGACAGGAGTGGCTGGACGGACAATGTCTGGAGCAGGCTGTCACGGAGCGCATCATGATGACGGATCCTTCCGCCAGCGTCATCGTCACCGGTTTCGGTCGACAGGATCGTCTGAGAAACGACGAAGTCGACGAACAAGACGTCGTCCGTTATCTGGCCGCGTCTTTCTGTCGATTGCGGAACGCGGAGAAAACGGATTCTGTACGGTTTGAGTCGTTTCGATCTCAGGTGTAGTTTTATGATGCGTTGGGTTTAAGAGAGTTTCTAAACTTCTAAAGCATTGTTGGTAACAGTCTATTTCTAGGATGCTTTACACACACTGTCAGCATTCAGTGTTAACCCTTTCCCGCCGGACCGTGTCACCCGTGACCCTGATTAACAGGATAGGTATCAAAACAATTCTGGCTGGAAATGGTTAAAGTCTAACAGAAAGTACAGTTTTAACTGTTTTATGAAGGCAAAACAGATTTTTATCTCTTGTTTTCATGATGGAAGACTGTTCCATGCGTGTGGAGTTGTAGACCAGTGACACGAAAGGCCCGATCACCTGTTTTGGATTTTGTGTAGTGATGAATCACGAATCAGTCGTGTAAAGTGCCATTTTTGCTTTGCAGGGCATAGGGTGTGAGTCAGCTTACGAAGCGTGTTGTAACTGTTGTTGTGTATTTTTCATGCATGACATGTCTCATGGTTTGTGTTTTGCAGGGTAAAGGATGTGAGTCGGCCTATGAAGCGTGTCGCAAGGTTCTTGTTCAGCTCGGGAAGCTGGCCTTCCAGAATCCTGGCATCTTCCTCAGCTGCGACCCCGGCAAACAGTTCATTGATATGCTGCTCAGTACAGATTCCTCATGGAGTAAGTTTCTGTGATGCCTAGTACTGGTATTTCGATCGTAATCTCCAAACTTATAAAGCTGCCGCTCGAAAGCCAAGTGCGGGGCACCAGCTTATTGACAAGTGCTGCGTTGAATCAAAAGGGCTGTCCATAAGAGTGGTCCAAAGGAGGTCCGGTTGCCATAGGATCAGGTCTTCAAAATCCTTCATCAGGCAGTAGAAATATGGATCTTTGAGAAATAGTATAATTATAGATATATATTAAAAAATAAGGACATATAATATAAAAAAATTGTATGATTTTATTATAGAAATTACAGAAGAAAATGGATGTTTTTATCAATGAAAATAAGGGAAATGATATTGAGAAAAATAAGGACAAATAATGAAAAGATTTTTATTGTAGAAATTGCTAATTATTATTCTTGTTCTTTGTGCGTACCTGTGGACACACTGGACAGAGCCTGGCATTGTAGCAGTGGCATAACTATGAGGCATTTTAGCTCAAGCCTGTGACACTGTTGTAAGGTAGTAAAAATAGGAAATTGAAT
Organism: Lumbricus rubellus; assembly: GCA_945859605.1. Taxonomy (NCBI): domain Eukaryota; kingdom Metazoa; phylum Annelida; class Clitellata; order Crassiclitellata; family Lumbricidae; genus Lumbricus; species Lumbricus rubellus. The sequence continues at coordinate 5,263,066 of OX243828.1, forward strand.
GATTAATTCAGACTGATTGATTGATTGATTCAGACTGACGGATTGATTGATTGATTATTGGGTTGATTGATTAATTGAATGATTGATAAATTGATTACTGGTACTCAGATTGATTGATTGATTCAGTTTGATTAATTGATGAATTGATTAGTTCAGATTGATTTATTGATTGATTTATTAATTTATTTATTTATTTATGGATTGATTGATGGATTGATTGATTGCACAGGTTCTGACGTTCTGCTGGAATTCTTTGAGTTGGTGGCTGTCGCAATTTCTTCCGCTCCCGATGATTGTCCAGTCCTCGAATCGTTCCGTTCTGTCTTGGACCGAATTAAAAAGTCGTTGACAGAGTTGACGTTAAGTGACGCGACGCTCTTTTCATACGCTGACCTCATCCTGTTCTTCACGCGAAAAACTTGTCTGGCCGCGGTACGTTTTAACTTTTGAATGTTATACTGCTATGATAATAATCAAAGTTGAGGCTTGTTTGCATGTTCCCAGTTTATGTGTTAATCTGTGAAGTGATGTAACATCTGCATTTCTAATAACTTGGGATGCTGTTTTGATTAACGTGTGTGTGTGTTACATTGTATGTATGTATGTATGTGACATTGTATGTATGTATGTATGTGACATTGTATGTATGTATGTATGTATGTATGTATGTATGTATGTATGTATGTATGTATGTATGTGTCTATGTATGTATGTATGCAGGCATGAATGAATGTTTGTATGTATGTATGTATGTATGCATGCAGGCATGAATGAATGTTTGTATGTATGTATGTATGTATGTATGTATGTATGCAAACTATGCATGCATGAATAAATGTATGTATATACATGTATACTGTATGTATTGATATACCCTGTATCTTTGTTTACTGCCATAATTGTTTATGTGGTGTATTCATTAAATAAAATTGAATTGAATTGAATGAATGTATGTGTGTATCTATATATGCATGCATGAATGAACAAATGTATGTATACAATGCTATGCATGCATGCATGTTGGAATGAATATATGTATAACATTGTATGTATGCATGTATGTATGTATGTATGTATGCATGTCTGTATTGATAGGCGCTGCTGGAATACAGCAATCCTTCTCCACAGGACGCTCACAAAGGCGTTGCGTACGAGACAACTCTGTTCGGCGCTTTGTTGTCGTCTGGTAATCTGGTGAAAAGCGAGCAACCGCCTTTCCAGTATTTCAATCATCCATCGCAGATGACGTTAGCGCAAGTGGAGAACGAGGAGGGCATCATTTTCGCCGTGAGTTGTCCTTGTGACGTTTTGCAACTCTGGTAGTTGAAAGCGAAGCCTGTCTTACTTATTTCGAATTGAGTAAAAATCTCTTTGTCTGTCGTTTTATATATTCTTGGTAAAATTATTTTCTTGTCTGTAAATATGTCTTCGGTAATTGTGTCCTCATTAGATTCTAAATGGATTATCAACACCTTAAACTTAAATGGATTACCCTGTCATTATTTTTAATCATCGTAGTCGTAATCATGAATTTATATAGTGCCGCTTCAAGAGAAAATTCTCAGAGGCGCTCCGAACCTGATAGCACCAAACCACAATCAAAGAGAATGGTTGTTCATACACAAAAGGGGACCCTTGTCAATAAGTGTGGTTCATTCGTGTAATAAAATTTATTAAGGGATGATGGTGATGTGACATAACATGATATAAAAGGTTGTTAACTGGTTGTGGCCGTGTTTTCTTTTTGCTTCTAGAATCTTGAAGTGCTGAATCAGAAGACTTACAACTTGATGTTTTCTCTTCTGAAAATGGGAGGATCGATACGAGACGGACTTCTGACGTGGCTCGGAAAATGCCTGGCAGCCAATCGAGGTTTGCTTCCAAGTTTAAGGTGTTGGTGGGACAAGTTTAGGCAGGATTTGAGACGAGAGAAAGATGAGTAAAGTCTCATTATTGCTTCTTCTTCTTTCTTCTTTCTGCTCTTCCATCAGTTTCCTGATGATGAGGCCCTTTTGAAGTGTCTCTATAGTGTTCTGTCCCTGACAGTTTCGCCCACCATGGTCAGGTTAGTGTTTTTGCATATAAGATCTTCCTTGATATTGTCTATCCATCTTTTCCATTGTCTCCCTCTGCTTCTTTCACTTTCAACGTGTCCAATCCATGTAGGGCAGCGAGTGGTAATCTTTTGTCATCCATTGTCTCATTATTGCAATTATCAATTATCAATAACTTCATTAGAAAGTTAAAACACTGTTATCTATATTCAACATTTTAATGTTGTGTTTTTCTATCGTGGGTCGAGCAAAACTTGTTATTACAATAATTAATCAATAACTTCATTTAGAATGTTAAGTCACTGTAAGTTCTGAGACATTTAAATTCTGTTGTTTTTCTATCATAGGTCGAGCAAAACTTGTTATTACAATAATTAATCAATAACTTCATTAGAAAGTTAAAACACTGTTATCTATATTCAACATTTTACTGTTGTGTTTTTCTATCGTAGGTCGAGCGAAACTTTCAGCCAATCAGATGTTGCCGATGGTTTTCCGGTCTCTCTTTGCTTCCGACGGTTTCTTCCTCACGCTCTGTTCCGTCTTACTCAAGCTCAGCTCTCCGTTTTCCAGTCCCACGTCCGCAAAACTTCTGAAGGTTCAGCCGACCTACTGTTTGGCCGCAAAGGGTGGCGAGGCCGACACTCTTGCGAGGAATGTTCACATGAGCGGTAAAGGCATATTATAGTTTTAATTTTTATTGGTTTAAAATTAAAGTAAAGTGTGCCTTGTGTTTATAAAAGGTTTTTTAAAAGCTATAATGACATAATGACCTTCGTGAGGTTCTTGATAAGGCGCTATATAAATGGTCATATACATACATACATGTGGGGGGATAGACGGCATGAGTGTGCACCAATTGTTTGGCATGTATGAATATATGAATAAATGTACATTCCATGAATGTTCACGCATGCAAGTGCTAGCCAGGCTGGATTTTTTCAGCAGCCACCTACAATACTACATGGTTTATAGAGTGGAGAGAAGAAAAAAGAGGAAGATGGAGGAAGAAGAAGAAGAAGAGTAGTACTTTAGAAGAGCAGTTCGTAACACGTCATAATTATGTACCGGGTACCCAGATGAGCATAAAGTGTTAGTGACTTCGTTTTCTTAGTCTTGGCGTACGACGATGAATGGAGAGACTTTATTTACCTTGCATCAGAGCAGATTTATCAACAAACCTGATATTGAAATTCTGTTATGGTTGTTGTGGGTAGAACAACTGTTGAAATTCTGTTTGATTCTAGGAACAAACGTTAGAACTCTGTTTGATCATCGTGTGTAGAACAGGTGTTCAGATTCTGTTCAATTCTTAACAACGATTGTTAAAATTTTAAGAACATTACTGTTTGATCATGTTGGTGGAACAACTGTTCAAATCCTGCTAAATTCTTATGAACAATTGTTAGAATTTTGTTTGGTCATTGTGGGTAGAACAACTTCCAAACTCAATTGTTTCAATAATTCTGTTTGATCATTGTTATTAGTACAACTGTTCAAATTTCCTTCAATTCTTATGAACAATTATTGTTAGAATTCAATTGTTTCAATAATTCTGTTGGATCATGTTGTAGGTCTCGACGAAACAATGCTGGTTCCTCACTCAGATTCCTCGCCGAGCGAGACCGTCGTGTCGCTTGAAGAGACGTACAATTTCACGACCGAGTGCTTCTTCATGACGCACTATTGTCTGAAGCTGGGATTCCACGTTCTGCAGGAGCATCTGCTGAAGCTCAACCAGGACCTGGCGCAGTTCCAGCGACTCTATCAGGACGTCATGGGGCAGGACGCTGGAGCTTCTGAGGCAGCGGAGAGAATCAAACAGGAGATGGAAAGAGGTGAGTAGTGTATAGAGTGCTGGTTCTAGTGCAGTCACATAAAGCATGTAGCTGGTGCGGTCACATAAAGCATGTAGCTGTGAGAATCAAACAGGAGATGGAAAGAGGTAAGTAGTGTATAGACTACTGGTTCTAGTGCAGTCACATAAAGCGTGTAGCTGTGAGAATCAAACAGGAGATGGAAAGAGGTGAGTAGTGTATAGACTACTGGTTCTAGTGCAGTCACATATAGCGTGTAGCTGTGAGAATCAAACAGGAGATGTAAAGAGGTATCCAGAGTCCTTCTGCTCCCATCTACACTGACACGTCGGTATTCATTCATTCACTCACTCATTCATTCATTCATTCATTCATTCTATGGACTTGTATGTGAAACTCCGAAGCAGTGTCAGCGCTGTAGTCGGGAGCGCCTCTGAGTATAGAGCATGTAGGGGCGCTATAAAAATGGAGAGAATAAAAATAAATTAAAAATCGGTCCATTTGAATCTTCATTTTGCTTCTTTGTTTTACAGTTACGTCGATCTACCTGAGTCACAAGGCCGCCCTCACTCAACCCCCACTGCTCAGTCTTGCCTTCAGCTTTCACGCCGCCACAGCCGCTTACCTCACCCAGGTTGCCACTGCCGGCGCAAAGTCCGATCAGTTCGTTCCGGTTGTCTTTCCTGTTTCGCCGTCCGCCAGTTCGGAGTTGTCGACGTTGCCCGAGTTTCTGGCGGAGAACGTTCAGGAGTTTATGCTGTTTGTTCACCGGTTCAAGGATCAGCTTTTCGAGGTAAGTGTAAGGTTCATTTCTCTCCTATTAATGCAGGAAGTACTTGTGTGTTGTTTGTGAACCAATTACTAATTGCACTTTGGTGTTAAAATGTGTGTGGTATCCTTGCAAATGGGACACTGTGGTGTAGTGATATGTTCTCTGCCTTGTCTCTGTTTCTCACTGTGTCATGTTTTGCCCTGTTTGTCAACACAGTTTGAGATTGAACATGATTCACCGTTACCCACCAGTTTTTACTCAAAGGCGCTCCCGACTACAGCACGGACACTGCATCGGAGTTTTACGCCGAATAGCATGAGCAATTGCAAAATGAAGGACTACCTCAAGGTCCCTACGCGGCGGCCTCTGGTGGATTCGAACTTGGAATCTTCCATCTCCTAGGCATCAAACCCACCACTACACCTCAGATTCTATTTACATGTAAATACTTAAATGGTGCTATATAAATACTTGAAAGAGTGAATGAATATTTTACTTTGTTGTTGGTCCAGTGGTATGGAACGGCCTCCCTCTTAGTAGTTTTCTTTTATAGGTGCTATATAAATACTTGAATGAATTAGTGAATATTTTACTTTCCTGTTTACAGGAGAAGAATGAGCTGCTCGAGCATTTCCTCACCTTCATTCTCGTTTTCATGGGCAACCCGCAGTTCACACGCAACCCTCACCTACGCGCCGGGATGGCCGAGGCGCTCGGAACGCTCCTTCCGAACCACAAGGTCCAGCAGACGACGTTCCAACCGACGCACTTCTTCCGCGAGCAGCTGTTCAAGACTCACGCGCACATCGAGCAGCTGTCGACTGCGGTGATCAGCGCTTTCGTGAGCATCGAGGTGACGGGACAGGCTCACTTTGAAGATAAATTCAAGTATAGACAACCGATGTATCAGGCGCTCGAGTACATGTGGGGAGTCGACACACACTGCAACGCCATCAAGGTAGGAGAAAACGTATTGATTTGTAATGCACTATCAGCTTTCCTATTTGTATGTATGTGCAACTTTGCGCGTATGTATGAGTTTACGTTTGTGTACATGTGCATATTGTGTATATATGTTTGTATGTATGTGTGTAATACTGTGTATGTATGTATGAATGTGTGTATGTATGTAGATGTGTTGTTGTGTGTTTTTGTGGGTGTGTGTGTGTGCACACGCAACTGTGCATAGAGACATTTTTTATCTAGTATCTTAGTATGGCACAAAGCGTTTTCTTTGGATTATCATATAATTTATGATGTTAAATGTCATTCTCAACCAGACTATTGCTTCAGACCTGTGGCAATACAGTGAACAGGAAACCTGCTCCCGATTTAGGGATGGGGCCAGAGATGGAACGTTTCTGCCCAATATGTGTACACTGTACAGGCAAAAGAAGCAGGAAGAGTGAGTTGAACAACACCCACAAATACACACATGGCAGGGCAGCAGAGCTCAAGCAAAAAGACAAGTGTATGGCGTATGGCCCAACTCTTGACATAGTGTGTTCAGTACCACTTTCTTTGTGATTCCAAACTCGCCGGCATCTTGAATGGTAAATCTAGTTGCATAGGCTCTAAATGACGTTTACGAAAAATTTCGTGGTCTGTAGGTTTTGACTTTAGCTTTATATTTAAATTGCATTGCATTTTTGTGATGTTTTATATGCCTCTTCCTTCAGGCTTAATAAAGTACCTATAGCACATGTTTGATATTAAGGCGTGTTGTGTTATTCTCTTTACCCAAGCATCTGGCCGAGTATGCTGAGGAGCATGTGGAAGACATGGAGGCTCCACTCTTCCTTCGTTTCATCAACCTTCTCATCAACGACGCCATCTATCTGCTCGACGAAGCACTATCGGTAATGATCCGTCTTTGTGGAATTTTGTTGGCAAACAAATTCTTGGATTTCGTTGTGTGAAGTAGCCATGGTAGTTATGTGAAATAGCCATGGTAGTTATGTGAAATAGCAGTGGTAGTTATGTGAAATAGCAATGGTAGTTATGTGAAATAGCCATGGTAGTTATGTGAAATAGCAGTGGTAGTTATGTGAAATAGCCATGGTAGTTATGTGAAATAGCAGTGGTAGTTATGTGAAATAGCAATGGTAGTTATGTGAAATAGCCATGGTAGTTATGTGAAATAGCAGTGGTAGTTATGTGAAATAGCCATGGTAGTTATGTGAAATAGCAGTGGTAGTTATGTGAAATAGCAATGGTAGTTGTGTGAAATAGCAATGGTAGTTACGGTGTGTGAATTAGCAATGGTAGTTTTGTGAAATAGCCATGATAGTTCTTTGAACTGAAAGTAATAAATAATAATGAAACAAAATAATAATGAGTTTTGTAATAAACTTTTCAGCTGTTTCAACATTTCTTGCCAATAATTATCTGTTTCAAAGCAGTTGTTTATGGCACTAGCTTTCCTTTCTACGCAGGAAATTTTGCCATTCATGATGCCATTAACTGCCTCCAGGGAATTTCTTATTCCAAGAAGAATTATACTTTCTTTTGGAAAAGGATAATAAATAATAATAGTAATTATTCTATGGTGTGCCTGGGCACGACTAGGCCTTAAATGATGAAACTTGAAATGCGCTAATGATGATAATAATAATGATAATGGTACCTAATGGTGATAATTAATATAGTAATAATTAATAATAATAGCAGTAATAGTAATAATTATTAATAATAATTACTGTAATTTGACGCTTGTAGTACATGAGTCAGATCAAAGAGAAGCAGGAGGCAAGAGACAGCGGCGCGTGGAACGAACTGGCGCCACAACAGCGTCAGGAGATGGAAAATGGCTACCGGCACATGAGTATGCTCGCTCGGTTCCATAACATAATGGGACGCAAGACAATTGAGTCGCTTGAAATGGTCACGCAGCACGTTCAGACAATCTTTGTCAGCGGAGTTATGGTCGATCGAGTCGCAGCCATGCTCAATTATTTCCTCCTGCATTTGGTAATTGTGGCCTTTTTGATCTTTCTTAGTGATTCCATTTAGAAGTGGCCTTAATCTTAGATGGTTCTATTCAGGGCTGTTTTTAAGGAATGTTTAGAACTGCACAACTCCTTCTTTCCTTTCCCATACTCCTTGGTACATTACTTCAAATCGGAGGACAATGACCATTTTTTGTTCGTTTTAACTGTACAAAAGTGCTTCTACAACTGCACAAATCCATTTAGAACTGCACATTTTGTGTACAACTGCACGTTTAAAAAAGCCCTGGTTCTATTTAGAAGTTAGCTTTATTGCATGTGTACTTGTCAGATGCAAATAAAGACTACTTATTTTCTTACTTACATATATATATATATATTTGTGATGAGTATATGGTATGTTTACATATATTTCGGCAACTGAAAGCGTAAAACTTGCACAAGATTGGTGTTATTGCAGTATATGATTTTAGATTTTTAGTATGCATGTACGACAACGTATATTTATATGCATATGATTGGACATTTATATAGCACCTTTTCTTCCATTAATGATTTCTGTCTTTTTTCTCTCGTATGTCCAGGTTGGACCTAAGAAGAAGAATCTAAAGGTGGCGAATTTTGAGGAGTTCCAGTTCGTACCGAAAATCCTCGTCTCGAACATCTGCAAGATTTACATAAATCTCGGTAACAGTGACAACTTCTGTCACGCCGTTTCGCAGGACGGTCGGTCGTACTCGCACGAACTCTTCGAGCAGGCGGAGGTCGTGCTCTGCAAGATCCACGATCCGCTTGATCGAATCTCGTGTCTGAACGCGATCAGCATCAAGATCAGGGTGAGCGAATCTGGATGATCGTTGCGACGAAATTGTCAGTGTGCGGTTTGGTGTGCACACGGTGTTGTTTACTATTAACTGAAACTTTAACTGATGTAGCAGAAAAATAACTGAAAAATATTTGACAGTTAACTTCCGCTCTCTCTCTCTCTTTGTGGTTTTACTTCACTTCCTTTTTTTGAAAAGCAGCTCAAAACTCACCTTCACTCGCAGTTGCAAAGTGCTGTTGCTTTGTTTGTATGTGCGCTTGTTTTAGCGCCCCTTCAAGCTATAATACTCAGAGGCGCTCCCGAATGCAGAGCGGACATTGCATCAGAGTTTCACGCCGAGCCGCTGAGCAATAATTATTGTGAGTGAAGGACTTGCCCAAGGTCCTCACGCGGCTAGGTGGATTCGAACCTCGAACCTTCCGGCTTCAAGGCTATCACTACACCACCGCACCCCACATGATTTATGCTTGATCAACAGATGCTGGTGCTCTGCCTCTGTGTGGCAACCATACTTTGACGGGTATTGATCTCTGATACTATGCAGTACTCATGAATTAGCGTTGCTTTAGAGTAGCATGCTAGAAATTTGGACATTACATAGCAGTTATGGGAAATAGCCGTGGAAGTTCTGTGCAAATAGCCATAATAGTTATGTGAAGTAGCCATGGTAGTTGCATGAAATATCTCTGCTTATTCTGAAAGCAACTATGGTAGTTCTGTGAAATGGCCAAAGACGATGACCTTGCAACTCTGGCAATGATTATGGACTGATAGTTAACCTTGATTGACCTTGTTTTCCAGGCAATGGCTTGACCTTGAGTGACCTTGTTTTTCAGGCAATGGCTTGACCTTGAGTGACCTTGTTTTCCAGGCAATGGCTTGACCTTGAGTGACCTTGTTTTCCAGGCAATGGCTTGACCTTGAGTGACCTTGTTTTTCAGGCAATGGCGAGTCGTCAGGCAGAGGACGACGAGATGCTTTCCGACATTCCGGAAGACTTTCTCGATCCGATCATGGGAACGCTGATGAGAGATCCGGTTCTACTTCCGACGTCGGGAAAGATCGTCGATCGCCAGACCATAGCCAGGCACATCCTCAGGTGGGGGGGATTCGAGCCCTGGAATTAATTAATTCGTTCTATATTCATTCACTTTATTACTATAATTACCATTAGGCTACCATAATGCCCATAGGGTTGCCAGGCGTCCGGTAATGAACCGGACAGTCCGGTATTTGCACAATCTGTCCGGTTAGAAATTTCAGGCATTACCGGACATGGCGGTGTCCGGTAAATTATTATTGCTAGCAACAAGTGTTGAAGTGTAGTTTCTTGTGTCCATAAATAGACATCTGTTTGCGATTTTCCAAATATATTGCCGTTTTTCTACCTCTTCAAATGCAGTCAGCTTGAGATACGTGGTAGGTAGGCCAATACACAGACAGATAAATGAATATGCCATTGCTTAATGTGGCTGGATACACAAGTAGGCTATATATATCTGGGGACAAGCCATGCTAAACCAACCATTCAACCGTACACTTAATTATAATTTATCGGATATAGGTCTACCAATATGATGAATGTCACTGCTCCAGATGTCTTCAATTAGTCGTACCCTGCATATTATGATCCCTCCCAACATATTATATAGTATGTTACCGGTACTTAGTCCTCCCCGAGCAGATCTGCATATCCAATCCACTCCCCTTATCTCTTCCCATCGCCAGCTGCTCCGCCTCCTCTCACCTTCCCAAGACTTATAGCAACACCACAAGCCTCAGAATTAGGGTGACATCTCTCATCAGGCTATTAATCTACCACGCACAATCGGCTTTCATGCATGACGACAGGGTTGCAGCATATCAAATTTCTAGCCATTGCATTCTAGATAGGCCAATGGACCTCCCATAAGCGAAATCACGGACGACACTTTTTATCTAACCTAGGCGTATACATGTTCGTTGCCAAATTAAGCTGCATCCACGGCATACAGTGCTATATATATATATATATATATATATATATATATATACATAGTCCGGTAATTTACTCAAGGCTGCCTGGCAACCCTAAATGCCCATCATTCTACAAAAAAACCTCATAATGACCATTAGACTACTAGAAAGACTATTAGACTACCATAATTAATTGTTATTGCTCAGTTGGTAGTTCAGTTTAATTAAGATTACTGCATAACTTGTAAATGTAAAGCGCAGGCGTTTCAATAAAGAAAAGATTATTATTACATAATACCAATCATTCTTAAATGATTAAAAATACCATTTTATTACCGTAATGACCAATGTTAGACTACTAGAAAAACCATTAGACTACCATAATGCCCATCATTCTGCTTTAAAAAAACTTTATTACCATAATTACCATTAGACTACCACAATGCTATTTCATCTGCACCAACTATTACCTCCTTCACCTATGAGTAGTATCCTTGAAGAGGCGCAATTATTATTGTTGTTATTAAATAAATTTCTTATGTGCACAAGGTCACACACCAATATATAATTATGTGAATCATCATCAGCCATCAATTAATTTATCAATTGTTGTCTGTTGGTTGATTGTTTCAGTGATCAAACGGACCCCTTCAATCGAATGCCGATGACGATGAACTTGGTTCAACCGGCCGTTGAACTCAAACAGGAAATCGAATCGTGGATCGAAGCAATGCAGCAGAAGCAGACGACAAAAAATAATGCGGCAAAATGATGATACGCCATGCGTTTATTTCTTGCGGGTTCCCCCAAAAATTGTATGCACACTAACACACACACACAGGCTTTATTATATAATTATTAGGGCTGTTGTTCGATTAAAAATTTTAATCGAAATTAATCGCACGATTAATTTTTTTAATCGCAATTAACTGCAAATTAATCGCAATACATTTCCTCCATTAATTTTACTATTTTATAGGCCTAAGTTAAGGACCCCTGAAGCATACAATTTTAATGACTGAATGCAATCTTTCTATTACAAATATATTCAATAACCTTTGGCTTACTCCTATTGACTTTCTGCATTTTGTTCATTGAACAGTTTTGTATGACAGACAGAATTGAAGCACTGTTCAAATCAGTCAACTGCTAAAAACCCGTAATTTTTTTCATTTGCCTAAATGTGAAACCTAGACAACCGTTTTCTGACTATCAAAATTAATTATTTATTCAGCCAATTGTATAGGCAGACCAGTTTATTTACATTGGTCGGTTTAATCAGCGACAAAAATGTTTCGTCATTCAGTTTTATAGTGTAAGCTTAGGTTGGTCATGAATTTCCCAAAAAGAAAACGATTTTGTGGTCTACGACACTAGCGTGAGAGATAGACATACAGACAGACAGACAGACAGAGAGAGAGAGAGAGACGACCTATTTGCGCAATGTCATATACTTCGTTATGTATTGACGCACATGTACATACTTACTCACTAAGCTGCGTCGTTGATAGTAATAGTAATTGGTTGTTAATGAGTTGTCTGCAGTTTTGATCTGTTAATAAAACATGCGAATGTCTCCTTTCATGAATTCACCTTTGTTGTGTTTTTTTTGTGCTCACGATAATATTTTAAACGTTATTTATTGTCATTTTGCAATACAGCATGAAGCTTACCGAGCAATGCATTGGATCTATATGCAGCTTCTATCCAGGCCATTCCAGGGCCCTACTCTATATTTTGGGAACGTACGTGTGATGATGATGATGATGACGACGACGATGATGACGACGTCGATGATGATGTTCATGCGAACAGAACAGACAGCCTGCAACACACGGTGCTATGCAGCCTACAAAGCATGTCCGCTCTACTGGCGCCATCTCGTTACCTCTCGCTCTCCATGCGAGCGTGTTATCCAATGCACTACCGTTGCCCTACCCCCTCCCATTATCATTATTTGAGTCGATTGTAAACATCAAGACTTGAGCAAGGGAACAGTTGGGCCTACTATACGTAGCGCAGCTTAAAGAGAAACAAATCACAATAACCAGGGATGCCACTCTAAATATTGAAAAAAGGTCAGATCGGGCCGAAAAAAAGGCTAGAAAAGGCTAGATCGAGAATTTCGGAGAAAATACATGGATTTTTGGTTTTTTCGCGCTTGAAATTCAAATTTATGAGGAATTTCTTAGGTCATCCGACCAAAATTGGCTTCCTTTCCCGAGAAAAATTTCAGATGACCTTTTTTAATCTTTCGCTCCAAAATAAATCTATAACTTTTGGGGTCTGTATTCACAACATTTTCGACTTTTTCACGTCTTTTTGTGCATTTTCACCCAGAAAAGCCAATTTTTATGCGTAAAAAGTGGAAAAAACCGCCGTGAGAAAAAAGGCTAGATCCTGACCAAAAAAACCTAGAAGCCTAGATAAGGCAAAAAAAACCTAGATCTAGGTGGAAAAAGCTAGGAGTGGCAACCCTGACAATAACTATGCTGACGATCATGACCATATCGCTGATGATGATGACGATAATGGTGGTGGCGGTGGTGGTGGTGGCGCCGCGTGGCGGTGGTGGCAGTGATGGTGGTGGTGGTAGCGGCGGTGACGGTCGTGGCGGCGGCGGCGACGACGATGATGATAAAGAAAATGATGACAACGACGATTGGAGTAAATCTTTCGTCCCAGACCCATCAATAAATAAAAATCAACAGTTTATTAAAGACTTCAAAATTTCGCTGCTGTTTAGAGATTTATTTCAATTATCAAAACATATGCCCAAAGATATTAGGCTATAACTCTAATTAGGCTATAGGCCTATCTTTGATATGCCTATTAGGCTAACTCTAATAGGCCTATCTTTGATAGGCCTATGCCTGACAGCATATAAATTTATTTCTCAATTTAATTCTAATTTAATCAGGCTACATTTAAAAGTTAAACCCAAGTGTCAATTTTAATTTTTCTATTGTAGGCCTAAGTGGATCTGCAGATATTATATAGATAATATAATGACACATTACAGAGACTGTGTGTCAATGATGGAAACATTCTGCTCTAAATAAATCACGAAACAAGAAAAAATCCACAGTTATTTTTGGCTCTTCTCCACGGATCGGTGAATCTATGGTTCGCGGACCACAAATCTGAGAACCAGACTATAATAGACGTCATTTGATTGCACGACCCGTGGCGCCACCTAGGAATGACGTCATAATGAACGCGTGAAAAAAGCAGACGGCGCTGTGAGAAGTTCCGCGAAAATACTAATTCTTATCTGTGCCGCATTTCGCGCGTTTTCTCGTCGTTTGATAATAAAACTGAAGAATTAGAAAAACAGCTTTTCAATCGCAACGTTCATCTTTAGTTGACTGGTAAGACAATTAAGTCTGTCTGCGTTTGTGTGTGTCTCTCTGTGCATTTATGTCGTCTTTGTGTATGTGGGTATGTCTGTCCGTCTGCGTGTGTCCGTCTGCGTGTGTTTGTCTATGTATGTCTGCCTGCGTGTGTCTGTCCGTCCGCCTGTCTGTCCGCCTGTCTGTCTGTCTGTCTGTCTGTCTATTTGTCCATCCGTTCTCCTGTCTGTCTGTCCGTCCGTGACGGTCCGTCCGTCCCTCTGTCCGTCCTTCTGTATGTCTGTCTATATCCGTTTATTGAGCAGGTCGAACTGTATTATATTTCCCTTCCTATTTCTTGCCTTCGCCCAGACTTGCGTGCTCTTTCCTTCTTGACCCACCTTCCATTTTCTTCCCGCAAATACCTTCTCAAGCCCTCTCCCTGCCCTCCTCACTGATTGTTCCTTGTTTGCATTTTCAGGCGACAGAGGGAGGAGACAGACAGACAGACACAGACAGACAGACACAGGCAGACAGACACAGACAGACACGATGTCCAAGTACTGTCGTGCGGCTCCCGTCGAGTCGGCCTTCTGCAGTCAGTCGCCGCTGCTGGCGCCACATAAATCGAAGTTGACGACATGTTCGGTCGATGACGTCTGCATTCCGACGAAGGGGTCAACCTGTGACCCGTGCGGACCGACAAAGAGCGCAGGATGCGTGCCAGGGTCAGTCGGTCAAACGGTCATAGTAGACGGTAGCCAGGATAGAGTCTCGGGGGGGGGGGGGGGAGTGTTCCATTGGGGTTTCCAATAAACAAGATAATTTTATGGTCGCAAAATAAAATACACAGAGTTAGTTTTAAGGAATTCGGAAATTATCTATTCAGGGGGTTTGAACCCAGGGTGAGAATTGCCGGGGGCTGGGAGTTTCAACCCCCCAGTCTTTCTTAGGGCTCCATGTTAAAGTCTGCTTTTCACACTTCAATTCCAAGTGGACAATGGTCCAACACCCCCCCCCCCCCAGTTATTTTTTCACAATTCTTACACTGTTTGAACCTGGGAATCCCCGTAAATACACCCATTACATCAACAATGAATTAGTTAATTCATCCATTCATTCATTCTGGAGATTTACACAGCGCTCCTTCAAGGTTAGCCTACTACTCAGGAGCGCTCCCGACCCAGCCAATCCCATTCGATCAAAGTCACAAAGTTCATTGCCCTTCTGTCCCATTCCCTTTCTCTGCCTTCACTAACTATTGTCTTCTCTTTTCTCTGTCCTGCCTTACATTGCCATCTTTTTCCTTGCCTTCCTCGCCTCTAAAGAGTCCTTCGTCGCCTATAATAACTCCCTGAATATACCCGTATGTAACAAAAACCTGCCATCTCCCTCACCTGTACGAAGACGTATCATTCCAACCCATTATAGGCCTAAACGAGGTCATCCAATCACTGTAGTTCATTATAAACGAGGTCATCCAATCACTGTAAACAATTATAGACGACACGTCATCCAATCTATTTGTCCTACTGTGCGAATGATATCAGCCACATATATTTGATATCAGCCAGTGGCGCAACTAGGGGGGTGCTGGGGGGTGCTTGAGCACCCCCCCCCAGGCTAAAAAGGTGACCCACGCAATTTTTCCAAATCCGATGAGTTTTTTGGTGCGTGGGGGGGGGGGGGTAGGGGTCATTCGGTCTTTAGGATTACACAATCAAGCAAGTTCCTTTGGCACTCGCTACTTCGCACCATCGGCGCTTATATACAATAATAATTCTGAGCACCCCCCCAGGAAAATTTTCTGGTTGCGCCCCTGATATCAGCCTATCTATCATAGACGTCATTCTCGTCCTTTATCCAGTTCTCTCTTTTTCTTCTTCACGGTGGTCATTCGATTAGCGTCAGAACGAAAACAACGGAAATTAAATCCACGGTGGGCTTCGTGACGACACGAGGGTCGATGACAATATGACGATGACTATTATTATATGTATAGGCTACATGTACATACCGCCGGTTAATTAAACTCCTGGCTGAAAATCTGGTTGACAGCCAAGGACAAAATAATGCAGACTGACTGATTGGTCATGAGATATGAAAGACAGACAGACGTACACGGATAGACAGACAGTCAGACAGACAGACAGACATACATACATACATACATACATACATACATACATACATACATACATACATACATACATACATACATACATACATACATACATACATACATACATACATACATACATACATACATACATACATACATACATACATACATACATACATACAATGAAGGACTTCTTCAAGGTACACGCAAAGTAGTAGCCTAGCTGTCTCGGTTTAAAGGCTTGATCGTATACTCGGGTAAAAATACACCGGATAAAAATAATAATAAATTAAATTAATTAAATTAATTAAATAGACCGATGATGTTTCAGGTGTACGAGCTATTCTCGTTACTCCGTCTGCGACTGGGAGCATGCGTACAGCGCCAACTACACGACGGCGGAGAGGGAGAGAAACTCTTCGGAACGTCTTAGGTCCGACGCCTGGTGTACGGTTCAGACGGCGGACAAGGAAACGCACGACAAGCAGTGCACAAGCACCAAGAAACTCGGTCAGATCATTTATGACAACCCTTTATAGATTTATATAATTTTACTGATTTTACCATGTATAGATTTGCACCATTTTCAGATTTGCACTATTTCACGGATTTACACCATTTACAGATTCACATCATTTACAGATTTACACTATTTTCAGATTTACACTATTTTCAGATTTAACCCTCTTTACAGATTTGATTCATTTGCAGATTCATCCATTTATATATTTACACCATTTACAGATTTAGTCCTTCACAGATTTACACCACCCCAGGCCAACACAATTTGCAGGTTTCACCATCCCCTATCCTCAAATTTGCAACCAGATTTACACCATCTCAGAATAACATTCTTCACAGTTACACCCAAGATTTTACACGCATAGCAGTGTTTGCAACCTTCCTAGATTTGCAACCTGCAAATTTTATCCACCAGATTTACGCCTCAAGATTTTCACCCTCCCATCATATTTTAGGCTACACCGTCCCCAGATTTAGGCCTACACACCCAATTTACACCCTCCCAAGTTTTGCACCATACCCAAACTTACACCACCCAAACGGTATAGTCGTAATCTCTAAGCTTCTAAAGCGTTCGCAATCTTTATGTCGCATCAGAGAAGCACGTATTCGAAATGGGGCAGAAATTAAAAGGGTTTAGAGGTGGTCAGAGGAAGACTTGCAATCTGCGTGTCAATGACCACAATACCCTATGCAACCTTTAATTTTATAGACCAACGCGATACGGTGATAGCCATCCTTACAACCTTCCTCAGAAGAACTGTAATGATGTCCACTGAGACGTACAGTCCTATTATCTAAATAATTCCACATGCCCACAACTCTTGCACTGAAGAACTTCTGTCCTAAAGCTTCTTGCAACTTCGTGAATTATTTATAGGCCTACTTATAGAATGTCTTCGAGTCGTACTGTATAGTTTGGTGCTAATTTAACAACTCCCAGGTTTGCGAAGTCTTCTTAAATGCAATATGAAATATCTTATTATGGGCTTCAATCACATTTTCTTTTCTCCTCCTTTATCCAATGTTCTTATCCCATTATTTTCATTTTATCTTCATAGCTCAGGTCATTAATTGTAGCTCGACATCATTAAAATGGCTTAGAGGCAATTAGAGGCATACTCGCAATCTGCGTGTCTTTAGTACTCTTTACGCTTTCACCAAGTGCTGAATATCATGTTTCTGTCTTAGTACATTTAATCCTTTAAGGATTCCATATGCCTGGTCGCAGTATTGGTGTTATTTCAATGTCACTAATTTTTTTCTTTGCAGGAGAGAGAGTTTATGAGATTGCGTTCTGGAAGGAACAGATTCTGGCGGAGATTCGAGCCATGGAAACAGAATGCGAAAATCTACAGGTATAGAGTAATAATTATTATTCTACAGGTATAGAGTAATAATTAATCTACAGGTATAGAGTAATAATTATTATTCTACAGGTATAGAGTAATAATTAATCTACAGGTATAGAGTAATAATTAATCTACAGGTATATAGTAATAATTAATCTACAGGTATAGAGTAATAATTAATCTACAGGTATATAGTAATAATTAGTCTACAGGTATATAGTAATAATTAATCTACAGGTATAGAGTAATAATTAATCTACAGGTATATAGTAATAATTAATCTACAGGTATAGAGTAATAATTAATCTACAGGTATAGAGTAATAATTAATCTACAGGTATAGAGTAATAATTATTCTACAGGTATAGAGTAATAATTAATCTACAGGTATAGAGTAATAATTAATCTACAGGTATAGAGTAATAATTAATCTACAGGTATAGAGTAATAATTAATCTACAGGCATAGAGTAATAATAATTATTATTCTGGCGACAGGTAGCATGTCGGCGTTGTCTTAATATCTAGCGCTGCTGGATTCGTAATTGTTTACTAGAAATTTACGCAGCGCCCACAAAAGCCGGAGAAACGAAGGCGTGGGTGAAGATTGTGCTAAAAATGTATGTGTTCCGCTTGATGCGTTCCGCTCGATGTGTTCCGTCTTATATGTTCCGCTCGATGTGTTCCGCATAACATGTTCCATCTGATGTGCTCCGCCTTATGTGTTCCATCTTATGTGTTCCATCTTATGTGTTCCGTCTTTTTTGTTCCGCATGACGTATTCCGTCTTATGTGTTCCGCTTGATGTGTTCCGCATGACATGTTCCGTCTTATGTGTTCCGCATGACCTGTTCCTATATGTTCCGCATGACATGTTACGCCTTCATGATGTGTTCCTCACGATGTGTTGCTCATGACGTGCTCCGCTTGATATGTTCCTCACAATGTGTTCTTTATGATGTGTTGCTATGCTGTGCGTGTGTAGGAACATGTTCGCGTGATGGAGAAGACGCTGTGCGAGACGAAGTTGCCTCTGTCGATCATCGAGGAATGTCTGCTGCAGAGAGAGAAGAGATTGGGAATCGAGTGCGTCCATGATGAAGTCGAACGAGGACTATGCAAGGTAGGAGTCGTAGGACTAATTAAGGACGACTTAATATGTAGGACTATGCAAGGTACGATGAAGGACTAAAGTCGACGACTTAATGTGTAGGACTATGCAAGGTACGACTAAGGACAACTTAATGTGTAGGATTCTGCAAGGTAGGACCAATAACTAAGGACGAAGGACGGCGAATTAATGTGTAGGACTATGCAAGGTAGGACTATAAGGACTAAGGACGACTTAATGTGTAGGAATCTGCAAGGTACGACTAAGGACTAAGGACGGCGAATTAATGTGTAGGACTATGCAAGGTAGGACTAAGGACTAAGGACGGCGAATTAATGTGTAGGACTATGCAAGGTAGGACTATAAGGACTAAGGACGACTTAATATGTAGGACTATGCAAGGTAGAACTAAGGACTAAGGACGATTTAATTTGTAGGAATCTGCAAGGTAGGACTAATTAAGGACTAAGGACGACGATTTAATATGTCACAGGACTATGCAAGGTACGATAAAGGACTAAGGACGACGATTTAATATGTCACAGGACTATGCAAGGTAGGACTATATGGACCAAGGACTAAGGACGACTTAATGTGTAGGACTCTGCAAGGTAGGACTATAAGGACTAAGGACTAAGGACGACGACTTAATATGTGGGACTCTGCAAGGTAGGACTATAGCCTAAGGACTAATTAAGGACGACTTAATGTGTAGGACTCTGCAAGGTAGGACTAAGGACTAAGGACGACTTAATGTGTAGGACTCTGCAAGGTAGGACTAAGCCTAAGGACGACGACTTTTCATAAATTATGCATGTTTACACTCATTCAGGCATTTATATAGCGCCTCTTCAAGGGATCTACTCAAAGCCGTATAATATTTTTGTATATGTTTGCATGCATGCAAAAATACGATCAATGCATGCACGCAATCAATGTAATCAAATCTAATCTCACCCATTTTGACCCAATCTAATCTGCTGTTTATGTAGCTCCCCTATCTTATTGTACAGACAGAGAGATAGCGGAGAGACAGACAGACATACATACATACTTTACATAGAGACAGAGTTTGACAGAGAGAGACAGACAGAGAGGAGAGAGACAAACACAGAGACTGACAGAGAAAGAGACAGAGTGAGACAAAGAGACGGACAGAGAGTGAGAAAGACAGAGAGACCGGAAGGCAAAAACTAAATCAGAAATGTTCAGATCTCCTAGATAACTGGTCCATCCTCGCTGCCATCCTCGCTGTTCTTCTTCCCAGCGGCGACATAATCGATATATGAATGCAGTCCATTAACTGGGTCCGTTCCCATCATAAACTGCCAGAACGCCCCTGGAGTAAACACCACACACCCCAAATTGTTCCCCAAATTGCTCCCTTGGTACACACTCCCTTCTTATCTGCCCACGTCGTTCTACTTCTTAAGGGTCTAATAATGCCTATCTAAGACGTTTTCGGATGACGAATCTGAATGCTTTGTCATTTTTCTGTGATTTTTCGAACAGGAAGCCGAAATTATCCGTAAAATACAGGAGAGGCTGAAGGAACTGATACAGAGAGCCAACTGTCAGCTCAAGTGAGTCTCATTTCGAGTTATAAGGTTAATTTATTGTTTAAGTGCAATTAGAGCAAGGAAGGTACCGGTATTCGAAGGTTCAAAGTAACGCACTGATTAACACGCCTTTGAAGAAGCGCCGCAGAAACAAGAAGGTAGAAGGTAACACTGTTTACAGGCCTTCAAACAGATCCTCAGAAGCATGAATGTTTAAGGGGCAACACTGTTTACAAGCCTTCAAAGAAACTCCTGAGTAAGCATGACGGTAAATGGTAGCAAAACTTTGTTTATAAACTCCAAGAGAATAGCACAACTGTAACTACACCGTGATTCAAAAAAGTAAGACAAATTATTTTGCATATATATCTAATGCCTGATAACATATCACGCTAACATTTTCCAAATATTTAGATAATTGGACCAAGAATATGATTCCAAAATTTCATGAGATAAAGTTGAACGGATAAAAAGATATGAATATACAGTTTGGCTTAGTTTTTTTGGAATCACGGTGTAGTACCAGGATTTTGTTTGCAACGGTGAAACATATCTATCGTCCCAACGATCCCTTAGACTTAGAACATAATTCCCGATTGGAAGAGGACACAGTGAAGGTCACGTGACTGTATATACTTTGTTGATTGTAGGAAGAACCGAGCGATCCAGCACAACTGTGACCTTGACGTACGTGACAAGCATCATGCTCAGGGAATCGATGACAAGAGTCATCAACTGCGCAACGGTTCATGCAGAATTGGATTCCATCCGGGCATCGAAAACGTCGACGAAACGTACGCTCTACCACACCAACGCACGCACACACATACACCCAGACACATCAAGACACACACGCACACAGACACCGACGCACACACACACCACACTGTCACTACCACCACTCATATACACATATAATCTTGTATAGATGATATAATAATTATATGGATTGTGTATGTACGTTCATGTATGTTTTCATGTTTGTGTTTATAATGTCTATATAATGTAGGCATATTATAAAATGCATTTTATTGTATCAGTGTATGCTGCAATGACTTGACGAGTGATGACTTATGAGCTGTTATTAAAACGCACTATTGAGTTGATTATATTATTTTTAATTAAATTAGGTTAAATTAGATGAAATTATATTAAATTAGATTGGGTGAAATTAGAAAAAATTAGTTTAGATTTGTTTGGTTGGATTGAATAAAATTTGATTTTACTTACATCGGACCAGATTGTAGTGAGTTTGTTTTGATTAGATTAGATTAGATTTTAGATAAGATTAGATTAGATTGTTGTTATTGCCTGTAGTATAACGACTGCTGAGACTTGGATCCGCTACACTCAGGGCAACATCGCGAGCTCACAAGCTGAGCGAGAAGCGTCGGAGAAGTTGAGAGGAGAGATCGATTGTTTCCTGCGATCAGCGACGAAGGAAATGTGGAACCAGTTCAACCAGGTGAACAGTGCATTCAACGCTCGAATCCAGGAGATCACGGATGCCAGGAATCGACTCCAAGTCCAACTGGAAAGGGTGAGTAATTACCTCTTCAAACGTTTGTCATCATGTTGTTATTATTGAGGGTGAATAAATTCAATAATAGGTTAGATAAGATTGGAATAGATTATAATTTCACAAACTGTTGAAGACTGATTTTTTTCGCTTGATCTCGGCCGGGAGCGCCTCTGAGTAGGTACCTTGAAGGGGCGCTATATAAATTTTGATTGATTGATTGATTGATTGATTGATAATATTTTATTATCTTAGATGTTCTTGTTAGCCGTGCTAGTGTCTGGAGAGCTTCCGAGTAGTCGCTTTGAATGGGTGCTATATAAGGCCCCCGTAATGAACGAATAAATTAATCGTATAATGTCATGATGTATCATAGTATGTCATATCATAGCATATCAGCATATCACGATTTTATCATATCCATAAAGCATCATTTATATCATAATACATCATTATATTAATTATTATATCACGATGATATTATATCATATCATGTTATATCATAACTTATAATTTTATGTCGTAATATATACTGGATTAATAATGTATACCATCATTAGTTACAGAAGCGTGTCTACCAATCTCTCTCTCTCTCTCTCTCTCTCTCTCTCTCTCTCTCCTCTCTCTCTCTCTCTCTCCTCCTCTCTCTCTCTCTCTCTCTCTCTCTCTCTCTCTCTCTCTCTCTCTCTCTCTCTCTCTCATGCAGTCTGTTGTTGTTCTTCATCATTTCAGACGAACAATGAGATCCGTGACATGGATCGCATCATTCAGCTGATCCGTCGATCCATACACGACAAGGAGCTGACCCTCAAAGTGGCTCAGACTCGTCTTGAAGAGAGGACTCGACGACGATGCATCGAACTGTGTCGCGATCAACCGATGGTCGGGTCAGTACCACATGATCATACAATGTACAACAATGTACATATGTAGAGGAAGAACATCAACATGAACTCATGTCCTCATATGAACTCGACCACTTCCATTCCCACCACTACCACCACCACTACCAACGAACAGAACTGACTGCAACAGCAATAATAATGATATTAACAGCTAGTAATATGATGACGACGACGATGATGATGCTGATGATGATGATGATGATGATGATGATGATGATGATGATGATGATGATGATGATGATGATGACGATGACGATGACGATGATGACGATGAATTGATGATGATGATGATGATGATGATGATGATGATGATGATGATGATGATGATGATGATGATGATGATGATGATGATGATGATGACGATGACGATGACGATGACGATGACGATGACGATGACGATGACGATGACGATGACGATGACGATGACGATGACGATGACGATGACGACGACGACGACGACGACGACGACGACGACGACGACGACGACGATAACGATAACGATAACGATGACAATGATGATGATAATGATGATGATGACGAACGCTGTGGTGGTTGGTATGTATACACTGAATACAGGATCCAGAAGGAGGTGCATGACCTCTACGAGACGGTGTGTCGTCTGAAGGAGAAGCTTCGTCAGGCGGAGAACACAATGTGTCGTCTGCTCAAGACGCGCGCTCTTCTCGAGCAAGACATCGCCATCAAAGAAACATCGATACAGATCGATTCCGCATTCTGCATGGGACTGCGCAAGAAGATGCCGATGGACCCGAAGATCGGTCCAGTCCTCATCATGCCCCACGTCTCATGCTAACCCACCCCCATTGATGCCCCTACACCCCCAATCTCCCACCCCGACCCCATCTCGATTGCCTCTCATCTGTACAGTCACGTTCGTTTTTAGAAATACCCCACACACAATTTTTAGTAACATTTTGGTGCAAGATCATCGTTAAAATGTTGAACAGATCGCTTTCCCGCATTAATATCTCTGAAAAACACTGATCCTCTGTATTAGTATTAGTATTATTTGAGCAATTACTAGGTTGCTGATGGCTTGTTTTTGGTGTAAATACGGTTACTGCATGCCCTGACTGCACACATTGTTCATCCAGCATTTTTCCATACGTTTGACAATCAAAGATTTTCCACTTGTTTCCCCCTCTTAATTCCCTCGAAACAGTTTTTCTTTCAAAAGTAATTTTTTTTAACCTGGATGTTCTTAGCAAATGATTGTTACGTGTTTTTTCGTTGATGTTTTTAACGGTTTCCACCTTAACTGGAAGCGTAAAATTATGTCGAATCTTCTCGCCTTTTTTTGAAAGAGTACTAATGATGAAAGCTGTGTTGTTGTCGTCGATTTTCTAATATATAGGACTCGCAAACTGCGCTCTTCCGTCTGTGGGGATGTGCTAGCCCCGCGCTCAACTATACAGAAATCAGATTTATGTAGATAATAAAGGCATATGTATTATGTATTATGTTACAGGGTTAAGCTATATCCTTGGAGTCAAGGTTAGGGTTGAAGCTAGGGTTAGCATCAGTTTCGTATAAGGGTTAGAAATGCATGTGTTCTTATCATACACATTACCTAGAGAATTTGCAAAATCCCTGCATGGTTATGCAAATTGCCTGTAACATAAAACGCTTCTTCTATATAGGTGATAAATGACGTACATTTATGTGCTGCCATATAGTTATTTTAGCCATATTTTACATTATATAGTGTAACCTTATATATTTTTTAAGTTGACATTGGACACCTACGAGCATACGGCTCATGATGATGATGATGATGATGATGATGATGATGACGATGACGATGACGACGACGACGACGATGATGATGATGATGATGATGATGATGATGATGATGATGATGATGATGATGATGATGATGATGATATATTTTTAACGGATATTGTGTAGAAATATGTTTCTGCAGCGGATAATAGTTATATATAAAATGTAGGCAATTGCATAAGCGATAAATGAAGCTTTATACGTCGATAAATTACATTCCCGGCAGAATATACATATATATACATATATATAAACACAGATATATATATATATATATATCTCGAGATATATATATAATTATTATCTAGGTGGCTAATAATATATTATACATGTACAATCGTATATTATATATATATCTATAGGTGGCTTATAATATATGTAGCCAGAGTGGTTTATATATATATTATATAATATATATAATATTTATATTCATGTACATTAATATAACCGGGGTGGCTAATGTCTCGTATTTCCGGGGAATTAAACCGCCGCGCCCTTGGTCCCTCGGTGAAAGCATGAGTAGCCTATACATGTATATGCGCGAGGATTATTCGTCGGCGCGGACGTCGTTGACGGACCCGGTAGTGACGTTGTCATGCGGCCGTGAGAATGGCATGACGAGGCAGGCAGGGGGAGGACTCAGTGGGGTTTAACCAATGACAGTTTGTCAAACGATACTGCATGGTGCTAAGCAGGGTATAGACGATGAGACCCCTAGGGACAGAGCGACAGACTTAATGGGTGATATTAGAAGATACTGCATTGCTGCCATTGTCATCGATTTCCTATTATAGAGGTCGCTACTGCAGATGTAACGAAGAATACGGTAATTGTACGATATGCTTTTCTATTTATCAGTGTTGCGCTAGAGCTAGGGGCACCAGCTTATTCACGAGCGCCGCTGTCGCGTGTCAGAGGTTTTTTTCTGGAGATGTTTAGGGAAGCAACGGGTCGCGTTGCAAGAAAGGCCAGAGAGTGGAGGGGGAGCAGGTGGAGGAGAAAGAAGTAGAGGTTGTGGTGGAGGAGGAAGAGGAGGAGGAGGAGGAGGAGGAAGAGGAGGAGGAGGAGGAGGAGAAGAGGTGGAGGAGAGATAGAAGACGACGAGTTGGTGGAGGATGAGGATGAGGAGAAGAAGAGGTGGATAAGAGGAGGAGGAGGAGGAAGAGGAGGAGGAGGAGGAGGAGGAGGAGGAGGAGGAGGAGGAGAGATAGAAGAATAAAAGGCGGTGGTTGACGAGGAGGATGAGCAGGAGGAGATGTGGAGAGGAGAAATAAGAAGTGGTGGAAGAGGAAGAGAAGGAGGAGGACATAATTATTTCGGTTGTTTTGCAGTCGTGTTGTTTTCTTCAGTTTTTTTTGTTAATTTCAGTCGACGTTTGAGATTAATGTTGCGCATGTTTTCAGCGAACGAAAGCTCGACCACACTGACTTTTTTCCAGTTAACAGTCCGCGTGATTGCCATTCCAACTGGTCGAACCATGTATATGCTTCGTTCCTTTTGCCCAGCAACATTAGGGCGCTGCATAAATTCAGCTCGGCTCTCGTCTGAGCGACTGCTTCGATAGAGATTAAATAAATAAGTCTACCTGGAGAATAGAGAGGATCGTAAACGTAATCGTAATCGTAATCTTCAAACTTCTAAAGAGAGACTTGAATGCCAAGCGTAGGGTACTAGCCTATTCACGAGCGCTGCGTTGAGTCGTAAGGGTGTCCAAAGTAGGTCCGAGTCTGGTTGCAAGAGTAGCAGAGAGAGTGGAGAGGCTAGAGTAAAGCGAGCGTCGTTTGTCTGTCTATCTGTCTGTCTTGGTACATATCTATCAATGCATGTGTGCGTATGTCTGTCTCTCTGACTTCTTCTTTGACCTTCTCACACTGTCTGCTGTCCTGTTTATGATTGGCTGGACAATTCATTCCGAATATCAAGAAGCAAATGTCACCTACAGTAAAGACTTCATCTCAGCGTCATTGGCCGAGATCTGCTTGCGTCTTCCAGGCTTCGAAAAGAATGTATTAAGTTGTGTACAGCACGCACAAACCAGATGAACAGCCACTAAAGGAATTTTAAGGCTGGGCTTATTGGGCCAATCCAATTGCCGTGTGACGGTTTCAGTGGGTGGGGTGAGATGGGGGGCGGAAGGGGCGATGGTCGGTGAAGTCTTTAGGGCTTTATGGGTTGGGAGAATGGGTTCATCGTTTGGGGGAGAGGTAGGTAGGAAGGGGAAATGTGGGGGTTGAGAAATGAGAAGACGGAGGATTGAGTTTATGAGTGGCTGGGTTTTGGTGGAAGGAGGGTGGGCTTATGCATGGGTGGGTTTGGGTTGCAGGGAGCGTGAATTTGGGGTCGTGTAGGGAGGTAGGAAAGGTTTATGGGTTGGATGGAGGGTGAATTGTGGATCATGGTGAGAGGGAGGATGGCTTTTTTTGGTTGGACTTTCGGATCTGTGTTAATGAGAGGCAGAATCTCTATTGACAATCTGTTGATGCATGACAGACGATAAATGCTCTTAGCGAGCGAACGGATAGACTCGAGCATTGAGCATTCAACATTGAACATTGATGCATTGAGTATTGATGCCTTGAACATTGTGCATTGATGCATTGAACATTGAGCACTGAGCATTGTGCATTGAACATTGAACATTGAGCATTGAGCATTGATGCATTGAGCACTGAGCAGTGAGCAGTGAGTATTGAGCATTGAGTATTGAGCATTGAGAAATGAGCAGTGAGCAATGAGTATTGATGCATTGAACATTGAGCATTGATGCATTGAGCACTGAGCACTGAGCATTGAGCATTGAGCATTGATGCATTGAGTATTGAGCATTGAACACTGAACATTGATGCATTGGGCATTGATGCATTGAGCATTGAGCATTGTGCATTGAGCATTGAGCATTGAACATTGTGCATTGAACATTGAACATTGTGCATTGAGCATTGAACATTGTGCATTGAGCATTGAACATTGTGCATTGAACATTGAGCATTGAACATTTTGCATTGATGCATTGAGCATCGAGCATTGGGCATTGAGCAACGAGCATTTTGCATTGAGCACTGAGCACTGAGCATTGAGCATTGAGCATTGATGCATTGAGTATTGAGCATTGAACACTGAACATTGATGCATTGAGTATTGATGCCTTGAACATTGTGCATTGATGCATTGAGCATTGAGCATTGTGCATTGAGCATTGAACATTGTGCATTGAGCATTGAACATTGTGCATTGAGCATTGAACATTGTGCATTGAGCATTGAACATTGTGCATTGAGCATTTTGCATTGAGAATTTTGCATTGAACATTGATGCATTGAGCATTGAGCAACGAGCATTGAACATTGAGTACCGAGCATTGAGCATTGAGCATTGATGCATTGAGCATTGAGCATTGATGCATTGAGCATTGAGCATTGAGCATTGAGCATTGATGCATTGAACATTGAGCATTGAGCAACGAGCATTTTGCATTGAGAATTTTGCATTGAACATTGATGCATTGAGCATTGAGCAACGAGCATTGAACATTGAGCACTGGGCATTGAACATTGAGCATTGAGCATTGAACATTGAGCATTGAGCATTGAACATTGAGCATTGAGCATTCAACAGTGAGCTCACGGTCATAAATTCCTGTCTGTTAAATATAGATACTACTGTGCCTAAAGTGAATCGTCTGGTGTCAAAACACTTTTGTTATTGTCTGCATTTTGTTGACTGCCAAAAGATTCATTACTTCAGATGTCGGTAATAATGTCTGGTGGAAATAGTGGCTGATCGAGCTGCGTTGTTTGACTGTTTATTGGTTCGTGTGGCCGGCTGCTAGACACTGTTGTAAGGTGCCAAAACACACTGGGCTGGAGCTGATCAGTGCGAATTGGTCCTTGCAAATATTCAGTGCTCAGTATTTGTTGTTCAAGGCCCAATGTAGGCTTACAATGTACAATGTATGGCCCTGTCTCATCTGATCCTCCATGCATCTTCCAATTCCCGGTCCAGACGACATCCACCTTAGTAGCTGTTCCGCCCTCTCTGATCCTATGACAACCGGCCCCGGAGGCCCGGACATCCTTATAAGACTACTCGTATACGGACAACCCTTTTTACTCAACGCAGCGCTCGTGAATAAGCTGGTTCCCCGCTCTTGTGTTTCGAGTTGTTCAATGTTTATTTAAAAAATATAATAGAATCGAACAATGTGCGAATTGCGTTTTGCTTCACGTTCTTCTGTCTAATATTTTATGCTTTTCCATTGGATATGCTGTCTATAGGCGCAACCACCCTATGGGACCCACGGGACGCGTCCCCCCAACTTTTGAGTGGTCCCCTAACTCTATTAGTATGGTCCTCCCCAACTTTTAGGACGTGATTCATTATGGTCCCCTCCAACTTTTAGGACGTGATTGCGCCTATGGTCTGGTGACGTATAAGATGATTGGTATGAGGATAAACGATACATAATGATATACGGTGGACTATCATTACAGACAATAATTAGGTTATAATGTCTCATTTGAGTCGTAAGAATCGCCGGTACTTATGGGTTATCTACCCTGATTTATTTTGACACAGTGTCTTTTGCCATGAATCGACCAGTTTCTAGTGGCTAAACTAACCCTAACACTAACCCTAACCGACCCTCACGATGCCTAACCTGAACCCTAACCGACCCTCACGGAAAAGACGTGGAATGACAACGCTGAAAAAAAATAAATAAATAAATCAGGGTAGATAACCCATAAGTTCCGAATCGCCAGACCATAATTGGAGGAATGACAAATATAATATTTCTCAAACGGTGAAATCGTGTCCCTTACATCAGGTTGCAAGTAAAACATCACGTGTTTGAATAAAATCGCGCGTAGGCGACCCGTTCTGATAATTACTATTAGGGGCTTTGTATGTCTGTATATGTGCACTTGTTATAGGACCCCTTCAAGATTTCTACTCAGAGGCACTCCCGACAACAGCGCGGACACTGCATCGGAGTTTCACGCCGAAGCGTCCAAGCAATTGCGAGTGAAGAACTTGCCCATTATTATTATAGCCTAGAGCCCTAGATCTGACTTTTTC